>JAANYP010009390.1:0-13570 GCA_020465985.1 Centrapalus pauciflorus | reverse complement strand
GTGCATAAATAAGTGGGTAAGTGTGTGTGTAACAGCAGCTACAGTCAATACATAAATGCATAAATAGGTAATTATGTGTTAAGGTGTGCATGAAAGTCCTAGACTCCGAGACCTTTAAAGTCTCGGAGTAATGTCTGGTTAGAGGAAGAACAACAAGCAGCAGCGTTTCTTTTATTAAAACAGAGAAGTGTAATGTGTGACATTCAGCAACCATTTACATTGATATATATAGACTAAGTGTTGGTGTGTGCACGTGGACTCTGAGATTATAATCTCGGAGTGATGCAGCATGTGTATGTAACCGCAGCAGCAACCAGAGTACCATATATATACATGTTAAGTATAAGGTCATTTGTGTGCGCAACTAATTACCACGAGACTCGGCATGAAGCTGAGTCTCGGACTGTTTATGAAGCTCAATAGCAGCAACATGAAGATAACAACAACAGTACGTATGTATATGTATATTACAAGTATGCAATCTTAGGTGTGTGTGTGTGTATGATCATGGACTCCATGATTTTTTAGTATGTCCACAAAATCCTGAATTTTAAGAGGTATAATAAACTAATGCCTAAAGTACAAGCACGTAATACACGTAAAATATGAATTATAAAACAGAAGCTAATGTCATGCTGCACGCTCTCAATCTCAATAGCATCACTATATGTGTTAGTAGTCCACAAAATCCAACAATCACACCACCTTTACCATCAAAGGAGAAATGATTGTCTCTGTCTTGCAACCATAAGGACCATAACGGTTCTGATTTGTGACAAAGCACAATGAACTCACACGAGCAGAACCTCGGAAGTTGCCAATTGTCCCTCTTATTGATGTTAAATATTCATCAGGTGTAACATCCCAATTTTCAAATATATGTAATTTACAATTTTAAGACTCAATTATTGTACTTATGGAAAATTAAATCAATTTAAGTTATTTTGATCATTATATCAGTTAAATGAGAAAATACGTAGTTGAGGGGTGTGTTATGCAAATAAGTCAAAATACAAATAAAAGGGATGAAAAACCCTTCATTTCATCAAATCCACTCTCACTCTACTCTCTCTCTCTCTCTAACCGGCTCTCTCTCTTTACTCTCTTCCTCTCGGCTCCATCTAAGAACACACAAGAATCAACAAATTTCAAGTGCAAAATTTGGATACAAGTTGCAATTTAGGATCTATAACTGCTACAACAAACGATTTGAGGTAAGAATCACTCAAAATTTCAATATATTGAAGTTTGGGTTCGGTTTTTTTGGAAGAAACCGAATCATAGATTTAAGATGCAAATGTTGTTGCATGTTGGATATTATTGTTGAAATGTTTAAATCGAGTATTGATGATGTTATGTACCAAATTTCAGAATCAGATTCAAAGTCTAAGTACGATTTCTAAATAAGTGTGTGTTTTAGTGTGTGTGTTCATCGACCAAGGATGAAAAATGGACAAATGTAATATTCTGGTACATAAGTGTTATTTTATAAGTTGAAATAGTGTTTCTAAGTTCATATTTACTGTTTTAGATACTCAAACATGCAAAAATGGTCAAAAACATAATTCTGGAAAATTTATAAGTATGAACTCGGATCCCTATGGACCGAATTCGGACCATCCGAATTCGGGTCCTGATTCAAACATTTCGGACCAACACATATTTCGGACACCCATTTCGGACTTACAGTGTTTCGGACCATTACCCATTTCGGATCAATGTCAATTTCGGACTCAACCTCAATTCGGACACATACCTATTTCAGATCCATCAATTTCGGATCAAGACCAAATCCGGATCACCTTAATTCGGACCTGAGGACCATTCGGATTTCGGATCCATCCGAATTCGGATGTGGTCCGAATTCAGACCCAATTACATTTAAAATTACAAAATACAAGTTTTAAGCAATTACTGACGCAAATTCACTATTACACTTACATTACAGATCATTGTGGTGTTATCAAAACACACATTGATTCAGGATCAAGTCACAAAACCAATCACTGTGAGTAACAACAGATTGTCATTCGAACATTTATTGTTTTTGCATTCATGTTTATACATTCAATGGCATGTTCACATTGTTCATATACTTCATTTGGCACTCATAAAATGATTTGTTGTTATGATGCACACTCGTACTTGACATGTAACACACATGTAGCTTGCGTTCATTTGAAAGTGCATCTATTTACATCATGCTTGCACTGCATGATCATTACTTCATAATCTGATGCGACCTGGACTGGGGCTGACAGCAGGCCACTGTCGGGGACTGATCATCCCACTAGTATCCCATCAGGTTCGGCACATCCCCGATCAGCATATTGAACTGCCAACCCATGCTTGCACTGCATGGTTTTCACACACATTGAGGCTTACACTGCCTGTACACACATACATGGGGCTTACACTGCCCATGGTTAAGCATTGCTTGTAAAGAAATATTTGTTGTTTTCATAATCTGTTATCTCACTAAGCATTTAGCTTACTGTTGACTCACATTGTTTACAGGCAAAGGCAAGAGTGTAGCGGGACCTTCATCTTAAGCAATCAAATTCTTATCTCGGAGAAGCTAATTGGTACATGGGCGATGTAGCTTTGGGGCTGGGAATTTGTTACTATTAAAACAATTATGATGATGTAATAGCTAGACTTAAACACTGTAGACATTTACTTTCATTGCTTTAGTGTGGATTTGCTTAATTCTGATTTAAGTACTCAATTTCAATTATTATGATACTCATTGGGTTGTTTGTCGATCCTGGTGATTGCTACAATTATATCATTAATTCATGAGGACGTCACAGTGTGGTATCAAAGCATTAGTTTGAGGTTTCAAGTGTCCGCGAGGACTTGGACTCAAACTTAGGTTATGATATTAGAATGAACTTCTAAGTAATGATCTGAACTAAGATAGGATTGACATGCACACGGGGAAACACAAAGGGTAACTGTACACTTAGGACTTTCAAATAAATGTTCTAAATATAAGTTGTTATATTTCAGAACATGTAAGGAGACGATATGACTCCTCAGCAAATGTTCCAGATGATGCAAGCTCTCATGGAACAAAACAATGAACTACAATCCAAACGAATGGCTGAGCAGGCTCAGTCATTTGCTGATCAGTTAAGGGCCAGAGATGAGGCCGAGGCAAAACGAAAGGCTGACAAACGAAAGAACAAGGAGCAACAACAAGACGATCAAGAGGAAAGACAAGACACTGGGTCTTCTAACAGATCAAGGGGTTGCAGGTTTAAGGACTTCAAAAGTAACGGAGCTGTTACTTTTGATGGAACCGGTGATGCTGTGACTGCACTGGAATGGATCACCACCACGGAACGAACTTTCAGGATCAGCGACTGCGCTGATAAAGACATGGTCCGCTTTGCAACTGCTATGTTTGCAAGGGACGCTGTTATGTGGTGGGACGCAATGACACATGTGTTGACGATGGAGGTAGTGTCACACATGTCATGGAGCGAGTTTAAGGAAGTGTTTTCTCAACAGTACTGTCCAGCCGACGAGAAGCGACGTCTCGAGGCAAAATTCCTGAACTTAACTCAGGGAACGAAAACGGTTACACAATATGCCGTTGAGTTCACCCGATTAAGTCTGTTCGCACCGCATCAAGTTGACACGGAAGAGAGAAAAATAGCCCGGTTTGAGGCCGGACTAGACTATGAGATACGCCGAACCATGAGTGGGGTTCGGTATACAACGTTTGCTGGATTACTCGAGGCTGCTCGGAATGTGGAGCAGATTGTCTTATTATCTGGATACGTAATCGGGTCAACCGCCGCACCACCGACTCAACCGTCACCGCCAAAAAGGCAGCGGGAGTCTGGATCCTCCCGATTCTCTCCTCAATCCCATCAACAGTCATCATCACCCAAGAAGGGAAGAGCCTTTTCGGCCAGTTCAGAAATGAGAGACTGCAGACGATGCAGAAAAGCGCACTCTGGGGAGTGCAAGACTCGGGACATGTATTGTTTCTGCTGTGGGCAGAAAGGCCATCACTGGGAGCATTGTCCACGAAAAGATGATGCATGCTACAACTGCCACAGACTTGGCCATTTCTCAAGGGACTGCCCGAAACCCCCACGAGATTAGAATGCTCCACAATCAACAGCAAGATCTTCTGTAGCTTCCACGGCTCGCAGGGATCAATCTCAAAGGGCTCCAACAAGGGCGTTCCAAATCACAGCTGAAGAAGCAAAGGATGACCCGGAGGTGGTCACTGGTACGTTCTATGTTAACTCAATTCCTGCACGTATACTGTTTGACTCTAGAGCAAATCGTTCGTTTGTCTCCACTACATTTGCTCGTCAATTTAACATGCCAACTTCCAAACTGCAATTTGTACTTGACATAGAGACTGCTAGCAATATGTTAGTAAAAGCAGACAAAGTATATAGGAATTGTACATTATTGGTAGAAGACGTAGTATTCAATATAGATCTGATCCCTATGGAGTTCGGGGAATTCGATGTCATAGTAGGCATGGACTGGTTAGCTCATAACGAGGCCCAAATCGTTTGCAAGAAAAGAATGATCAAGATTACCACTCCCGAGGGCCGAGACATATGCATTTATGGTGATAGACACAAAGGCGACTTATGCCTTATTTCAATCGCAAAAGCCTGAAAGCACGTTGCCAAGGGTTGTTCAGCTTACTTAGCCTACGCTGTCGATGCAAAGGCAGAAGTTCAATCTCCTTCTACCGTTTCCGTCGTTTCCGAATTTCCTGATGTCTTTCCAGAAGATATCTCGGGATTGCCACCTGATCGCCAAGTGGAATTCCGCATTGACCTCGTTCCCGGAGCTGCTCCAATAGCAAAGGCTCCTTACCGTCTAGCCCCTGCAGAAATGCAGGAAATGATGAAGCAGTTACAGGAGCTACTTGACAAAGGTTTTATCCGCCTAAGTTCATCTCCTTGGGGCGCTCCTGTTCTGTTCGTCAAAAAGAAAGATGGCACATTGCGAATGTGCATCGACTATCGAGAACTCAACAAAGTCACAATCAAGAACAAGTATCCATTGCCCCGGATTGATGATCTCTTCGACCAGTTACAAGGCGCAAGCTACTGCTCGAAGATTGATCTTCGTTCGGGTTATCACCAACTCAAAGTACACCCTGATGACATTCCAAAGACGGCTTTCAGAACTCGTTACGGACACTACGAGTTTCTGGTAATGCCGTTCGGTCTTACTAATGCGCCGGCCGCTTTCATGGATCTCATGAATCGAGTCTGCCGGCCAATGCTCGACAAATCGGTCATCGTGTTCATCGATGACATTCTCATATATTCAAGGACCGAAGAGGATCATGCTGCACATCTGAGAGAATTGCTAGAGTTGCTACGCAAAGAGCGACTTTATGCCAAATTCTCTAAGTGTGAATTCTGGTTGAGGCAGGTACGTCTCAACGTTTGAAACAATTTCATGATCCTTATACTCAATCATAAATTATTTTATTAACTTGTACCTCTTAAACAATTAATTCAGATCCAATTCTTGGGGCACGTGATATCTGGTGCTGGGATTGCTGTTGATCCTACAAAGATCGAAGCTATCCAGAACTGGGAATCACCCCGCAACGCCTCAGAGATTCGGAGTTTTCTGGGATTGGCTGGTTACTACCGCCGATTCATCAAAGACTTCTCAAAGATCGCCGTTCCGCTAACAAAGCTTACTCGCAAGAACGCGACCTTCTTTTGGGGAGAAGAACAGCAAATGGCATTTGACAACTTGAAGAATCTGCTAAGTGAAGCACCAGTGTTAGCCCTGCCTGAAGGGAACGAAGACTTCGTAGTCTACACAGATGCATCAGGCATGGGTTTGGGTGCGGTACTAATGCAAAGAGGAAACGTCATAGCTTATGCTTCTAGACAACTCAAACCACATGAGAAAGACTACTCTACTCATGATCTAGAGCTAACTGCTGTGACTTTCGCTCTCAAGTTATGGAGACACTATTTGTACGGAACCAAGTGTCAGCTCTACACCGATCACAAGAGTTTAAAATATATATTCAGTCAGAAGGACTTGAATATGAGGCAAAGAAGGTCAATGGAGCTGATAAAAGATTACGACTGTGAGATTCTCTATCATCCAGGGAAGGCCAACGTAGTGGCCGATGCTCTAAGTCGAAAAGCATACTGCAAGGCATATTGCTATGCCTTGACTTCTACAATTTTGACCTCAACTATTATAGATGATGTTAGGGCTGCTCAGTTACAGGCCCTAAAAGAAGGGAATGTTAAAGACGAAGATATCAGAATTCAGTTGCCATTAATGCAAGATGATGGAACTGGACTAAAGGGTGTGTATGGCAGAGTGTGGGTTCCCAAGTTCGGGAACATGAGAGATGTAATTCTCGAGGAGGCTCATCAATCTAAATTCTCAATTCATCCTGGCAGCACAAAAATGTACAACGACTTGAAAGCCGACTTCTGGTGGCCAGGATTGAAAAGAGATGTCGGTCAGTATGTTGAAAGGTGCAGAACATGTCGTCTAGTCAAAGCCGAGCACCAACAACCCTATGGTAGTATGCAACCTCTTCCTATCCCAGAATGGAAGTGGGACCATATTACCATGGATTTCGTAACCAAGCTACCTTAGACTCGTCGTCAACATGACGCCATTTGGGTCATTGTTGACCGATTAACCAAATCTGCTCACTTCATACCAATCCGAGAAACCTACTCACTGGACCGACTTGCCCAGATCTACGTAAACGAAATCGTTATTAGGCATGGTGTGCCTAAGTCTATTGTCTCCGACCGAGATAGTAGATTCACTTCTAATTTCTGGACTGCTCTGCAAAACGGTCTTGGTACTCGTATCGCAATGAGTACTGCCTATAGACCTCAATCTGATGGGCAAAGTGAAAGAACAATCCTAACTCTCGAAGACATGCTCAGAGCCTGTGTCATGGATTTGGGTGGTAACTGGGACGATCACCTCCCATTGGTTGAATTCTCCTACAACAATAGTTACCATTCCACTATCAAGATGGCACCGTTCGAGTCTCTATACGGAAGAAAATGTAGGACTCCAACCTGTTGGAGGGAAACAGGAGAAACTCCAATAGCCGGTCCTGCTTTGCTACAAGAAACAAATGAAAAGATCCAACTCATACGGCAGTACATGAAAACGGCACAAGATCGACAAAAGAACTATCATGATCGCCGACACAAAGCGATAGAATTTCAAAAAGATGATTGGGTCTACTTGAAGGTTTCCCCGATGAAGGGAGTTACAAGATTCGTAAAGCGAGGAAAGCTATCGCCTCGATTCATAGGACCTTTCAAAATACTAGAAAGAGTTGGGAATCAATCCTATCATTTGGACTTGCCGGAAGAATTATCAGGTGTTCACCCGGTATTTCACGTTGGGTACTTCAGGAAGAGTTTGGTGCCCGAAAGAGAACCATGGACTGATCACTCGGACATTAAGGTTGACGAACGACTAAGGTTCGTTGATGAACCGGAGTGCATTTTGGAGACAAAAATCAAAAAGCTACGGAACAAAGAGATCAGGATGGTGCTGGTCAAGTGGAAGCATCATCGGGGAGCTAATCATACTTGGGAATCAGAAGAGGACATAAAGACTAAGTACCCAAGTTTGTTTAGCGCAGCATGACTTCGCGGACGAAGTATAGGCGTGGTGGAGCCCATGCTGTAACATCCCAATTTTCAAATATATGTAATTTACAATTTTAAGACTCAATTATTGTACTTATGGAAAATTAAATCAATTTAAGTTATTTTGATCATTATATCAGTTAAATGAGAAAATACGTAGTTGAGGGGTGTGTTATGCAAATAAGTCAAAATACAAATAAAAGGGATGAAAAACCCTTCATTTCATCAAATCCACTCTCACTCTACTCTCTCTCTCTCTCTAACCGGCTCTCTCTCTTTACTCTCTTCCTCTCGGCTCCATCTAAGAACACACAAGAATCAACAAATTTCAAGTGCAAAATTTGGATACAAGTTGCAATTTAGGATCTATAACTGCTACAACAAACGATTTGAGGTAAGAATCACTCAAAATTTCAATATATTGAAGTTTGGGTTCGGTTTTTTTGGAAGAAACCGAATCATAGATTTAAGATGCAAATGTTGTTGCATGTTGGATATTATTGTTGAAATGTTTAAATCGAGTATTGATGATGTTATGTACCAAATTTCAGAATCAGATTCAAAGTCTAAGTACGATTTCTAAATAAGTGTGTGTTTTAGTGTGTGTGTTCATCGACCAAGGATGAAAAATGGACAAATGTAATATTCTGGTACATAAGTGTTATTTTATAAGTTGAAATAGTGTTTCTAAGTTCATATTTACTGTTTTAGATACTCAAACATGCAAAAATGGTCAAAAACATAATTCTGGAAAATTTATAAGTATGAACTCGGATCCCTATGGACCGAATTCGGACCATCCGAATTCGGGTCCTGATTCAAACATTTCGGACCAACACATATTTCGGACACCCATTTCGGACTTACAGTGTTTCGGACCATTACCCATTTCGGATCAATGTCAATTTCGGACTCAACCTCAATTCGGACACATACCTATTTCGGATCCATCAATTTCGGATCAAGACCAAATCCGGATCACCCTAATTCGGACCTGAGGACCATTCGGATTTCGGATCCATCCGAATTCGGATGTGGTCCGAATTCAGACCCAATTACATTTAAAATTACAAAATACAAGTTTTAAGCAATTACTGACGCAAATTCACTATTACACTTACATTACAGATCATTGTGGTGTTATCAAAACACACATTGATTCAGGATCAAGTCACAAAACCAATCACTGTGAGTAACAGATTGTCATTCGAACATTTATTGTTTTTGCATTCATGTTTATACATTCAATGGCATGTTCACATTGTTCATATACTTCATTTGGCACTCATAAAATGATTTGTTGTTATGATGCACACTCGTACTTGACATGTAACACACATGTAGCTTGCGTTCATTTGAAAGTGCATCTATTTACATCATGCTTGCACTGCATGATCATTACTTCATAATCTGATGCGACCTGGACTGGGGCTGACAGCAGGCCACTGTCGGGGACTGATCATCCCACTCGTATCCCATCAGGTTCGGCACATCCCCGATCAGCATATTGAACTGCCAACCCATGCTTGCACTGCATGGTTTTCACACACATTGAGGCTTACACTGCCTGTACACACATACATGGGGCTTACACTCCCCATGGTTAAGCATTGCTTGTAAAGAATTATTTGTTGTTTGCATAATCTGTTATCTCACTAAGCATTTAGCTTACTGTTGACTCACATTGTTTACAGGCAAAGGCAAGAGTGTAGCGGGACCTTCATCTTAAGCAATCAAATTCTTATCTCGGTGACCTTAGAAGCTAATTGGTACATGGACGATGTAGCTTTGGGGCTGGGAATTTGTTACTATTAAAACAATTATGATGATGTAATAGCTAGACTTAAACACTGTAGACATTTACTTTCATTGCTTTAGTGTGGATTTGCTTAATTCTGATTGAAGTACTCAATTTCAATTATTATGATACTCATTGGGTTGTTTGTCGATCCTGGTGATTGCTACAATTATTTCATTAATTCATGAGGACGTCACATCAGGGTAGTCAATGTAAATCTACATAAATGGAAACGTGCCATTCATAAGGGGCACTAATTCCTTGCTAGACTATGTACGTCATAATACGATAAAACATTACGTTAAATGATATTCAGTGAATATCAGTTACCGTGTGAGTTCGATCGCCACCCTTGCGGCCAAAAATAGATATTTGAGTTTTACCAGCAATACTATACTACTTTGAAATGTGATGTAGTCGATCACACCTCCTCTTTTGATGCTTATATTTTTAATAAAGACATCCGGCATGTAGGTCCAGTCTATCCCCTATGAACCACCCCATGGTCCATGTCTCCATGAGTTATGCATAGTTTTTTGCTGATTTTAGCCATCTGCAAAACATAAAAAAGCATAATAGCTTCATGCAACACAAAAAGGGTACTAGGTTATGCTTAATAATTAAAAAAAAACATATCAGCAGATTATTCAGAGAAACAAATGAAAGTATGAAACCATACCATTGCACTATTAATGACTCATTTTTAGATTCTTCCAGCTCTTTCTTTTGACGTTTATTTATTTTGCCTTTATGCTCCTTTCCTTGGAAATACTGCTCCGGGATTTTCACCTTCTTATCAACAATACAAGGTGGATAACCTCTAGTCAGATGGTTTAGTATTGTTGTTATGACCTACAAACACAAACAAAATGAACAATTAAGCATCCATGTGACGCCATTATAGGTTTCAAAAAAGGATATAGACAAATGATACAATATTTATGACCTGCTTCCCTGTTCAAAGTGGCTTTGGCTTCCACATTGCTGGAATAACAGGCTCCACACCCTTTATCAGCTATGGAGATTTTACCACGTTGTGAACTGCCACCAAGAAACACACCAGAAGCATAGAGAAGTTGACACAACTCTTCACGGTTTAAAAATGTATCCTTCATTGTGAGAAGTACAAAACTCCCCACATCAATTCATCCTTTATTGACATCACAAATACATATATATATATATATATATATATATATATATATATATATATATATATATATATATATATATATATATATATATATATATATAGATTGAGGTTCAATTGAGAACTTTTATGCATCGGGGCACCTCGAGGCACTTTTGTGCATCGGATAATCCACCAAGGGTGCACAAAGGGCATTTAGGGAAAACTAAAGACATGATAATTAATTTATTTCTAAAAATCATTAAATGATAGATAGGAGTTACACTTTAAATTAAAATCTCATATTAACTACATTCCTTCCTCCTCATTTCTCTCTCTCTCTCTCTCTCTCTCTCTCTCTCTCTCTCTCTCTAACTCTAATCATGTTCTTCATGATTTTATTAGTGATGATGATTTGAAGACGAAGAATAACGATGAACAACGATGATGATGAACATGAACAAGAGAGGTAACCGATGATAATTATGAAGAACATGATGCATAGATGGATGATGAAGGATGAATAATGATAATGCATAGATGGATGATGAACAATGACAATGCATAGATGGATGATGAACGATGAACAACGAAAAATGATGATGCATAAATGGACGATGAACAATGACGATGCATAGATGAATGATGAACAAGTTGAACATGATGCATAGCTCAATGAAGAATATGAACGACAAACACGATGCATAAAAGAATGATGAACAAGTTGAACACGATGCATAAATGAATTTTTGTATTTTTTTTTGTTAAATGCGTCTTTTTTTAACATGATGCATAGATAAACAAGACTAACGATGAAATGCATCGATATCCATCATCTTTTTTTGAATTTGTGTAATTTTTATTAAATTTGGAAATGTTTCAATTGAATCTATTTGGCATTTATTATTTGATTATTTGTTGAAATATTAAATTTAATGAGGTATGCACATTCCCCAAAATGCACTTCCTTGTTTGTTCCTATAATGCACAAGTTGCATAAATATATATATATATATATATATATATATATATATATATATATATATATATATATATATATATATATATATATATATATATATATATATATATATATATATATATATATATATATATATAAATTTCTAGCTTTTTCGGAGGTTTTTCGGCCTACTTTGAGGCTGTTTTTGACCAAGCTCCAAAACGTTTTAGGCTTTGGTTTTCTAGGCTTGTTTTAGTCTTGCATAATTAATGTTAAGTAATTGTATTAGTGTATGATTAGTGTCACTAATCATAATTTAATTATGTACTTAGTTGAATTAATCCTTCATATCCACTAGTACAAAATATGTCATTCGTCACGCTAAAAAACTGTTGCCATAGACTTTTGGCCACAATTTTATTTTTCATTTAAATCGTGACCAAAGGTCGCATCACTTTTGGTACCTTGTGGCTACATTTAATATTTGTGACTAAATAATATGTAAAACTGTGGCCATATCCTAAAACCGTGGCTATATGGTAACAATTTGTATATAGTTGAGGTCTATATTTTTTAGTAACCGTGACCATAAAATACTTTTAGTTCACAATTTCTTTTAACACCATGACAGTTGGATACATTTAGACACACATAAACAATTAATCTGTGGCGTTAACATTTTTACAGACACGCATAAACAAATAAACCGTGGCCACCTGGTATATTTAAAGACGCACAAATTTTTAATCGTGACCATTGGATAAATTTATACACACATAATCAGCTAAACAGTAACTATTTGAGACATTTAAACACACCCCATTAATGAAACCGTGACAATTGGTTATATTTTGACACACATAAACTATTAAGTGTGACCATTGGTATATTTAGACATGCATAAACAATTAAACCGTGACCGTCGGGTACACTTAGACACATATAATTAATTAAAATGTGACCATTGGTTGCAATTGGACATACATAAAGTATTAAACCGTGACAATTGATACATTTTGACACACAAAAATAATTACAGCGTGACCATTATTTTAGTCACATAATAATTCGTTTATTCATGACAATTGGTTACTTTTAGACACATATAACAAACAATACCGTGACCATAAAGTATTTATAGTTACTTATGTATTCCTAATCGTGGCAATTGGTAAATTTTAGACACATGCAACAATACAATCTGTGACCATTAAATATTTTTTTTAACGGCAAACTATCCTACTCTTACTCCTACTCCTAAACTACTCATTTACCACAAGACTTACTTTCACCACCTAAATATCAACTTGTCTCCGACGGGAGTCGAACCCGTGACCTCTCACTTGTATCTCCACCCTCTTACCGCCAGGCCAAAGGCCCTTTGGTGACCATCAAATACTTGTTGTCACATTATATTTCTTTTAAAATCACTATTGTTCCTTTTAGACACGTGTAAAAAATTAAACCGTGACAATAAAGTAGTTATAGCCACATTTTTCTTAAACTGTGACAATTAATAACCTTTAACCACACAAAACTAACTAAATCGTGACCATAAAGTAGTTATAGCCACATTTTGCTGCTTTTATTATGACAATTAATAACATTTAGCAACTGATAAAAAAATAAGTCGTGACCATAAACTACTTGTAGTAACGATATTTTTTCTTTTATCATGGTTAATGTTTAGTTTTTGACACACATAACACAATTAACCATGACCACAAAATACTCATATTAACAAGTTTTTTTTAACTATGACAATTGATAACCTTTAACCACACAAAACAAAATAAATTGTGACCATAAAATACTTATAAATACATTTTTGTTCTTTTATCATGGTTAATGTTTAGTTTCAGACACAATAATATATAAAACTGTGACGATAAAATACTTATAGGGACATTTTCTTTCACTTAAACCATGACCACCGATTACTTTTAGTCACACAAACCAATTCTTCGTGTGACCATAAAGTACTTATAGTCACTGTTTTTTTCTTTTATCATGAAAACTATTACTTT
>JAANYP010009389.1:0-14032 GCA_020465985.1 Centrapalus pauciflorus | reverse complement strand
AATCCCTGTTAGAGAAGCCCGGACTTACACTGCTTTTAATAGAGGAGATTTATGCCCTTTGGCTAAGGTTATGTGGAAGTTAGTTATTTTTAACGTGCTTCCACGTCACCAAGACACTACCTATCTGAGACCACAGGAGATCCTTTTAGTACACGCACTCATGACCGGATACCCGACCGTGTCTCTAGGATATGTCATCATGCAAAATCTATGTGAGTGTCATGTAACGGGTCATGGAGTGAACTACCCTCACTGTACGATGCTTACTGAGCTATTTGTTATAGAAAAACCAGTGTCGGAAGAATTATCCATAAGGTTCATCAACCCGAATATCATGTGGTTTATGAGGATTACTATGATAGGGTTAGTGTTTGAGCGCACGGAAGTAGGATTCCAAATCCGTTGCCCTAAAACCGCCAAAGTGACCAAAGTCCCATTTAATGCCCCTGAATACCCGACTGAAGGACAAAACAGTAAAGTAAAAGCCAGGATGGAAGTCGACGAGGAAGACCAGAGACCATGGAAAAGGATCGAGACTATCGATATTGTATGGGATCAGGTTGATAAACTGAAGGGAATAGTTGGAGATTTGGTAAACACAAACAACATGCTGCTTAAAGAAATCAAGACACTTCGAGGAAGCCAAAAGAAAAATGATCAGCTACTTCAAGTGCATTCTGATTGGCTCACCAATATCTAAATGACAGTTGGAGAATTAGAAGAAGTCGTCATTCATCCGAAGGAATTTTGATTGTAATTTATTAATTGAGTATGATTGTTTGTTTATTGCGTGAGAAACATTAAAGTTGGTTTGGTTTGTTTCTGATGTGGTTTGCTTTTATTTAAATTGTAATTGTAATTTATTTGGCTTTTATTTTTAATAGTGTGGTGTGTTTATTTTATTTGAATTATTAAATGTTGAATTTTGTTTTAATATTATTTAGTTGTTTTAAATTTATTAGTTATGAATAAGGAATGTGTACTGATCGATCTCTCAAAGTTATTAATTAATTTTAATGTGACGAGGACGTCACAAAGGTCTAAGTTGGTCATTGTAGGTTCTAATGATAAGTTAATTAATTAATTTAGCCACCACAAAATTTTTAGACCACATTTTATAACAAAAATTAGAGAAATATACAGCCCCGCGTACCAAAACAGTAAAAAATTGAAAATTTACAGAGTTGGGCGCAGGGGGGGCGCAGCCCTGCGCTGGCCCTAAGCCCCATCGAGATAAAACCCAAGTTTAGCCTCATTCTTCATTTTCACAAACCCTAGAAGCTTCACCCTACGGCTTGGTGTGCGGCTACACTTCCAAAACCCCATTTTTGTACTAAAAATTTGCAAATCTAAGCCTAAAAACAACAACATTATCATCCACAACAAAGATTTAGGCTAGAAACATCTTCCTTGTGAGTATTTCACTATCTTGAAGGATTTTTGGGTGTAGATTGGGTTAAGAAAAAAACTAGATCTTTGTCATCTTCAACCTTCCAATCACTAAGGCTAGTGTTTTTATTGAAAAAATGCAACGTATTTCATACTTTTTGAGCAAAAATGAAAGTTTGAGCTTCATGGTCATTGATGGAGTTTTCATGGTGATTTTAACTTTTTAGAGTCAAAGTAGGTGAAATTGCATGAATTTAATGATAACCTTGATGCATGTTTGATGAGATATGTGTTTACTTGTTATTTTAGTTAATTTGTCATAGTTAATTTCTAGTAATTAATTTGGATTTATATCGTTGGTTACCTAAATGTGGATATAATGTTTGAATTATAAAAATTTGGGTGAGTAGCTAGAACATGAGTTTACATGCTAAATGTAATTTTATTGATAAATTAAGTATGTGTTTGGCATTTTAATTATTGGCAAATTATAGACTATATATAGAATGATGCAAAATTAGAGCGTAAAAAGTATATATATATATATATATATAGGGTTGGGATCATTGCAGAACCTTAATTTAGTGCAGAACCATAGAACCAATCTAAACCATTGGATTATAATATAACCTTAGGGATTAGATGGTAATTATGCAATTAACAATGAATTAATAGTAGCCTACCATGTTTGACTGCACGCTTTGACCATTTTTGACTCTTTTAATATCGAACGGACATGCAGTGTTGCACATATGATATATTGTATCACTTCGACATTGAATATGCGATATAAACTGTAATTCGACATTGAATGATCTCGATATAATATATTGAATGGTCGTGTGGGTAAAAAATTTTTTTACGAAAAATAAACACTTAAAATTTTTTCAAAAAAAATATCTCATGACCGTTCTCGTTAAATCCACCAACTTTGACTACTAATTTTGATCATTATTTTAGCTTTGTTAATATTGAATGTACATGTAGTGTTGCATATATGATATATAGTATTAATTCGACGTTGAATATACGATATCAAGTGTTCATTCGATATTGAATGATCGTGCATGCTATATTGCATCGTGATCTGGGTAAATTTTTTTTTACGAAAAATAAACACGTAAAATTTTTTCAAAAAAAATATATCATAACCGGTCTCGTTATAAAGAGTATAAAATTCTCGTTTTTATGGTATAATTTTTTGATTTAAATATTAATCATATTAATGTTATTTTAATTTAAAGAAAAAAGATTATTATTTTGCTAATGTCATTCCTTTTGCTATTTCCAATCTTTTCCATATATACCCTTGAATGAATTAAATTATTACTAATACCAATCTTTTTTTCACTAATTCCACACTCAATCCTTTTAATCAAAACCATTAAATTAATCTAATCTATGTACGATATTGGTTCTACAATTCTACACTAAATTTAGGTTCTGCAATGATACCATCTATATATATATATATATATATATATATATATATACATATATATATATATATATATATATATATATATATATATATTAATTTAATTGAGCGTAATTGTTAAAATTTAAATTGCATAGTTGATTTATCTCATACATATTGTGGTTGGATGACAAAATTGTAGATGTCGAGGAGAACGCGACAAAGAACCCAAAATGTCAATGTGCCTATAGATTGGTCTCCTAACCTTTAACTATCACAACACCCCGAGAATGTTAGAACACACTTATTCCTATATAAAAAATACTCGAATAAGATGTTAATCGAGAAGAGGGTTAGGAGAGATGACTTTGAGGATTATAGGATTCCATACCTCTTTGACTTTCTGGGTTGGGAGAGTGTGCTTGATTTGGGTGGCCCCGAGATTCATCAGGCCGATGTTGTAGAGTGGATGTCTACCCTACGAATGGAGACGGGTCATTCGCATAACGACTTTAGACTTATAGGAACCGTCCACGGTAGGGATGTGGCGATGGATGCACAAATCCTTCGCTAATTATTTAATGTAGATACGGGGGTAGGCCAAGAAGGGTCTAACCAGCGGGGGTATGAGTACAGGTCCGAGGCCTAGTTGGCCTTTTGATGCAGGCCCAAGTGTAGAGGATCGGGCCATTATGTTTCTAGAGGCCCAAGATAGGGTCCGTAATAAAAGGGGCTAAACGGAAACGACCCTAACTTTTGACTCAGGTTTCCTTTTGGGACGAATCAGGTGTCTAGACGACCGTTGGCTCGAGCTCCACGAAGGCGGTTTGCCTAACTGTTTGGCCCAAATTCGACCCAAAATGAGAGTTATGGGCTGTTTTATGTTTTTTATGGGTTTTTGGGTTTTTCTCTTGGTTCCCTGCGTCGACCCGTTGGGTTTTTTGACCCGTCTTCCATTTCAGATTTATATTTAAGATATGTTCAACTATTGTAAGAAGTCATATTATGAATTAAGAAAACTTTCGTATTTTCCAAATTTCCGAATTCAAAATCGGTGGTTTGAAGCCTAATTGTTTGGTATTCTACGGAATCAACAAACTTTTGGTAGAGATTATTCTAGTATTCTTCGAATCAATAGATTAGTCTATATTTTCATTTTGCTACGCTGCATCAGTTGGTATCAGAGCCTAAATTCTCGAGTTCAGGATGCCGCCAAGGAGACAGAAACCACTTGAGGAAGTGTATGAACGCGAGTTTGAGCAACGGATTTTCGCAAGGATGGATGAAAGGTTGGATAAGGTGGTTAATCAATTGACCGATTGATTCACAGATCTGTTGAACCGAGGCCAGGAGGATGAAGAGTTTGAAAATCCATTCATCTATGACCGTTCGTCTTCCGAGTCGGAAATTGAAGAACGGCCAAGGCAGAATCGCAGGGATGATTCTAGGAGCTGGGAGACCGGATTTAAGACTTAGATCCCAGAGTTTGATGGGACTAGTCTGAATCCAGAGGGGTTCATTGATTGGTTGGCTACGGTTGAGGAAGTGTTCGAGTTCAAAGAGGTACCCGAAAACAAGAGGGTATCACTGATCACTACCAGGATTCGCGGTAGGGCATCGGCGTGGTGGCAGCAGTTGAAACAGACACGAAGTCGTCTGGGCAAACCAAAGGTTGAAACGTGGAGGAAGATGAAGAAGTGTATGAGGTCCAACTTTCTGCCTCATAACTTCCAACGGTTGATGTACCAGCGGTTACGATATCTCAGGCAGGGGGCCAGAACGGTTGATGAATATACAACCGATTTCTATCATTTGATAGCGCGGAATGATATTCAGGAGACGGAAGACCAACTTGTTGCACGGTATGTTGGTTGCTTGAGGGTTTCAATCATCGATGTCGTGAATCTGTTCGATCCGGTTTCCGTTTCAGAGGCACACCAAAGGGCACTGGCTCTTGAGAAGCAAAACCGTCGGGTGAGTGGTGGTTCTGGTGTCTTTTCAAATTCCCCTGGTGGTGGTGTCCTTTCGAATTCCCCTGGTAGTGGTGCCTTTCCGAATGCTCCTGGTGGCAGAGGTTCTGGTTCGGGTGGTGCAATGACACGTTTCACCCCAAATCAATCGAAGACGTGGGGTGCTTCTGCTGGGACAACTCCAACAGGAGGCGCAAGTAGTAGCGGGGGTCTGAAATGTTTTAGTTGTGGCGAGACTGGCCATCGGGCATCTGACTGCAAGAAGGCTGGAAAACGACACATGTATGCCGAGACTGGGGATTGGGAATATGAGTATGCTGATGAGGGTTACGAGGATAATCCACTATTTGATGAAGAACCACAGTACGACAAAGAAGTCGTCACCAGAGATGTGGTGGTGAACCTGGTTGTAAGGCGCTCGTGCTTTACCCCAAAGGCAGTTGGTGAAGATTGGCTCAAACACAACATCTTTCAATCCACGTGTACGATATTGGTTAAGGTTTGCACCTTTGTTATCGATTCTGGAAGTTGTGATAATCTCATTTCTGAGGAGGCGGTTCAGAAATTGGCTTTGAAAATGGAAAATCGCAACAAACCTTACAAATGGCAGTGGCTGAAGAAAGGTGGTGAGGTAACGTTTCTAAACGTGCTCTTATTGCTTTTTCTGTTGGTCAAACATATAAGGATAATGTGTGGTGTGATGTTGTCACTATGGATGCTTGTCATTTGTTGTTGGGTAGGCCGTGGGAATTTGATCGAAATATTGACCATAATGGGTGCACCAATACTTATAGTTTTTTATTTGGTGGGGTGAAAATAACCTTGGTACCTACTAAGCCTAAGGAAATAGTTACCAAGCAATCTGGTTCTCTTTTAACCCTTGCCCAGTTTGAGGAAGACATTAAAGATGTAGAGGAAGTGTTTGTTTTGATTGGGAAGGAAGTGCCCGAAGAAGTTGAGATTACAGAGGCTATGACTCCTTTACTCGAGGAGTTCTCTGATGTATTCCCTACTGAGTTACTTGATGGGTTGCCTCCACTACGAGATATTCAGCACCACATTGATTTGGAACCCGGAGCTCAGTTACCCAACAAATCGCACTACAGAATGAGTCCTATCAAACATGAGGAGTTGCGTAGACAGGTTGAGGAATTAGTTGCCAAAGGACAGGTTCGGGAGAGTATGAGTCCTTGTGCTATTCCTGCTATGCTGGTTCCCAAGAAGGATGGAACGTGGCGAATGTGTGTTGACAGTCGAGCCATCAACAAAATCACAGTAAGGTATCGATTTCCAATTCCTCGTCTTGATGACTTATTAGATCAGCTTAGTGGTGCCACCATTTTCACAAAGCTAGATTTCAAAAGTGGGTACTATCAGATACGGCTTAGACCGGGTGACGAGTGGAAAACCGCCTTCAAAACACATGAGGGGCTGTATGAGTGGTTAGTGATGCCCTTCGGGTTATCGAATGCCCCTAGCACATTTATGCGAGTAATGAACCAGTTATTTCGGCCTTTTATTGGAAAATTTGTGGTAGTGTACTTTGACGATATACTTATTTACAATGCTAACTTTGATGAGCATGTAGAGCATGTGCGGCAGGTTCTCAGTTTACTTCGCAGGGATAATTTATATGCAGCTTTGAAGAAATGTGTGTTGATGACCCTGAAGGTTCTGTTTTTGGGACACGTGGTTTCCGGTGAAGGCATACAAGTGGATGAGTCCAAGGTTACTGCTGTGAAAGAATGGTCATCTCCAAAAAACCTCACCGACGTCCGAAGTTTTCATGGGTTGGCTTCATTTTACAGGAGGTTCATATCAAATTTCAGTTCTATCATGACACCTCTGATAGACTGTATAAAGGGGAAAGGAAAGACTTTTACTTGGACCGATGAGGCAGAGTCAGCTTTTCAGTTGATAAGGAAAAACTAACGACAACACCAATTCTAATATTGCCAGATTTCAACCAAGTTTTTGAGTTGCACTCGGATGCTTCAAAGGTTGGGATTGGGGGTGTTTTGAGTCAGGGAGGACGACCTATTGCTTATTTCAGTGAAAAGTTGACAGGGGCAAAACTGTGATACAGTACCTACGATGTTGAATTCTATGTAGTGGTGCAAGCAGTGAAGCATTGGCGGCATTATTTGTTCCATAAGGAGTTTGTGTTGTTCACGGATCATGACTCCTTAAGGCCCATTCGCAGTCAGGACAAAGTATCTCATAAGCATGGGCAATGGCTTGCTTTTCGGGAGGAATTTACTTTTGTTGTGAAACATAAATCTGGAACTTCTAATCGGGTGGCAGATGCTTTGAGCAGGAGGAGTAGTTTGCTTGTATCCATGCGAGTCGAAGTACCAGGCTTTGACAGTCTCATTGAGCAGTTTCAAGATGATCCTTACTTTTCTGTTGTTTTGCAGGAAGTTGAGTTTGGAAAGAGGGCAGATTTTTTGTTGCATGATGGGTTCCTTTTCAAGGGGAATCAATTATGCATTCCTGATTCAAGTCTTCGTCTGCACATCATAAAGGAGTTACATGGTGAAGGGCATGTAGGCAGAGATCGCACTTTACACTTGGTGCAATCATCTTATTTTTGGCCTACAATGCGGAAGGAAGTAGAGCGGTTTGTTAAGCGGTGCAGGATCTGTCAAGCTTCCAAGGGTTCAGCCACTAATGCTGGACTTTACATGACTCTGCCTGTTCCTTCACAACCTTGGGTTGATATCAGTATGGACTTTGTGTTGGGGTTGCCCCGAACGCAACGGGGTAATGATTCGATATTTGTTGTGGTTGACCGTTTTTCGAAGATGGTACACTTTATTCCATGCAAGAAAACAGTCGATGCGGTTCATGTGGCTCAGTTGTTTTTTCGGGAGATCTATCGTTTGCATGGGTTACCTTCTACTATTGTTTCTGATCGGGACACTCGTTTCTTGAGCCATTTCTGGCGCAGCCTATGGAAGATGGTGAACACAGAGCTTAATTTCAGCAGTGCCTATCACCCTCAGACGGATGGGCAGACTGAAGTTGTTAACAGATCACTTGGTAATCTTCTGAGGTGTTTGGTGGGTGAACACGTGCGGGCCTAGGATCAGAAGTTGTGTCAAGCAGAGTTTGCCCATAATCGTGCGGTGAACAGAAGTACTGTTTTCAGTCCATTTGAAGTGGTCTATTCTGCTCAGCCCAGGGGCCCACTAGATTTGATGGGCCTTCCTATCTCAAGCTCCGTTCCAAAGAAAGTGCAGGATTTTGTTGTTGGGCTTCATGAGGTCCATAAGGCGGTACAAGAAAACTTGGTTCGTGCTAATGCAAAATACAAGAAGGATGCTGATCAGAAACACACACACGTTGATTTTGAGGTTAGTGATTTCATTTGGGCTATTCTGACTAACGATTGTTTCTCGGTCGGTGAGTACACTAAGTTATCTGCAAAGAAGATTGGACCGGTGGAGATTTTGGAGAAGATAAATTCTAATGCTTATCGTCTGAAATTGCCAAATCATATACGATGTGCTGATGTGTTCAATGTTAAGCATTTGGTGCCTTTCCATGGAGATTCTTCGGATGATGAGCCTACTGCAGATTCGAAGTCGAATTTTGTCTACCCAGGGGGGAATGATGCAGGCCCAAGTGTAGAGGATCGGGCCATTATGTTTCTGGAGGCTTAAGATAGGGTCCGTAATAAAAGGGGCTAAACGGAAACGACCTTAACTTTTGACTCGGGTCTCCGTTTGGGGCAAATCAGGTGTCCAGACGACCGTTGGCTCGAGTCCACAAAGGCAGTTTGCCCAACCGTTTGGTCCAAATTCGACCTGGAATGAGAGTTATGGGCTGTTTTATGTTTTTTATGGGTTTTTGGTTTTTTTCTTTTGGTTCCATGGGTCAACCCGTTGGGTTTTTTGACCCGTCTTCCATTTCAGATTTCTATTTAAGATATGTTCAACTATTGTAAGAAGTCATATTATGAATTAAGTAAACTTTCGTATTTTCCAAATTTCTGAATTCAAAATCGGTTGTTTGAAGACTAATTGTTTGGTATTCTACGGAATCAACAAACTTTTGGTAGAGATTATTCTGGTATACTTCGAATCAACAGATTAGTCTATATTTTCATTTTCCTACGCTGCATCACCTTTACTGACATGACTTGGTCGGGAGAATGGATGGAGCAAGTAAAGTGTTTATTCCATCCTTTTTGGAATCTGAGTCCTCCTCTTCTTATAGCCGCAATGCGTTGACCCCGAGGTGTAAGATGCTTCACAAGATCATTGTGAATAACATCTTTCCTTGTGATAGTGACCTATCTAAGGTCAGACATAAAGATATCACGGTTCTGCATGCCCTTCTCAAGGGTAAGCCCAGACTGTCCTTTGCATGGACAGTCATGAATGATATATGGGCTATGTATGATACTCGGGAGAGGACGATCATCCCACATGCTTGGTTGATCTCTAAATTCCTAGAGAGGACGGGTTTACTTTCACTTGATTCCTTGGTCTCCCCTGTTTCGGCGACATACATTAGGGCCGCCATGTTCCCTACCTTGATTTTTAGGGAAGTTGATGAAGGGTTCCAGATATTCGACAAGGAGACAAATCAGTCATATATCGAGGACTATACTGAGGACAAGACGAGAGAGAGAGAGAGAGAGAGAGAGAGAGAGAGAGAGAGAGAGAGAGGAGAAGGCCGCTAATGAAGCGGAAGTTCGGCACGAAGAGTTGAACAGAGGGGCGTCTACCTTGCACAGTCGAGGTAATGATGATGTTGATTTTAGCCGCGTCATGAGGCGGTTAGATGACTTAGTAGTGGGTCAAGGTGAGTTCCGGGAGGACGTGACCCAAAGATTAGATGATATGAATGGGCGAATGACCCATATTTATGATAGGATCGATCACTTGTCCGGTCGGGTATATCAGCTTCAAGACGGGCAGAGAGCTCTGGCATATCAAAATGCCTATTGCCAGCACCATAACTGGGCATACTGAGAGGGAGTCCGACATCACGAGGACTCCATGGCTGGTATGCCATATCAGTCATATAACGATTACACGATGCCCAACTACCAGACCTATGACCCTGCCGTAGACACTTATCAGCGCTATCCGGCGCATGGAAGGCAGGAGCTCCCAGACCAGATCCCTACTCACTTGGTTCCGCCTACAGCACAATACCCCACAGGCCAAAACCCGTATAATGACTTCTTCAACTGCGTCTTCGGTCCTCCTCCGCCTCCTCCATTCGAATGATCGAGTACTATCTTTACTTATTCTTTGTTCTTTTTATTTCTATATTGCATTTAGTTTGTTTATCGTAAGTTTTTGTTTAATTCTAGTTTGTAGCCGAGTGCTATTAGAGTTTTAATGTTTATGTAGTCTGTCTTATCTTCCCCAATCGAGTCTTGTTTTCCGATCAGTCCGTGGAACATGATGATACATTAAAAAAAAACATGTACAAGGGAATTGGCTAGTGTTGATAGAATATTCTATAATTAAGAAAAGAGTCGTAATAATAATAAAATTTTTTCTATGTAAAGTGAATTCAAGTATGTTAAAATTTATTTGGGCTTAAATATAAGTAATGTGTCAAAAGATTTTGGAAACCCATGCAATAAGGGGGAGAACTTAATCACATTTTAGCCTAAAAAATGAGTTAATTGTAGTCTAGATGGTTCGGAAAACTAAGTCCGTAGGGGTACCATTCATGCCTGATCCCCTAAAACCATCTGGTTTGGGAGTGATTGACCGAAATCTCGCTACATGGACTATCTAAATTTTTTAAGTTGAAAAGAAAATAGATAGAAGCATGGTGTTGAAAAGAAAAAGTTGTCGTAAACATGCATAGAGGGAAAAGATGGTCAAAAGACCCACGTGTTCAAGTTTCGTAACCTTGAGCTAAAAGGGTAATTCCAAGAGTGAGACACTGTAGGTCCCGAGAGGTTCACAAAGTATATAGCTTTAAGCTGTAGAGGGGGGTGAATACAGCTATTTAAAAACTACACACTATTTTCTCAATGTTTGTATTATCAACAATTTGTTAATTACAAACAAGCTTGAATGCGGAATAGTTCAAGCTGAGATGACAGATACAACAGTATGTTCACTAGTCTAAGACAAACTCAAACTAGTATACAATGAATACACTCACTAAGAAGCACTCACTGTGTTTACAAGACTTAAGGGAACAGCTTATGTAAAACAGCTTAGACACACAGATACTGATTTACACAGAAGGCTTGCATGCATGAAATTCACACTTGCACGTTCACTCTTGGTTTCAGCACTTAGCTTTCTTCACACTTCTTTCTGTCCTTAAAAGCTTCCTTTTATACCCATTCAGAGGATCTAAGAGAAACATCTTCATTGGACGAAATGAAAAAGGAGAAGTCTTGTTGAAAAGACAACATAACCTTTTCTGCACTTTTCTGAAAAGCAGACTTGTCTTCACATGTGCAGAACTTTTGTCTTTTCACTTTGTCTACTGTTGCATTGCCTTTAACTAATTTAGGAATGTCAACTTTGCGTCTTTCTTCCCTGTAAAGGCCTATTTTGATATAAGAAAAAGGTCTGTCACCCTTTTTCAAATATCCTTTTGTCTTCATGTTACAGAACAGCGTGGGCAGGCTGAGCAGTTCTGTTTTCCACTTTGTCTTCGACTTTGTAAACTGATCTTGTAGTCAAAAACAATACATGATGACTTGGAAACATATTCCATAAAGTGTTTAGCCTGTTCACAAAGAACAGGTTCTGTTCACAAAGAACAGAACACTTTAAAAATGCCCAAGCTGCTCAACAGTGTAGAGCAGCGTAGACAGTTTATGTCCAGCCTGTTCAGCAGACAGAGCAGCTTGGACAAACTGTCTAAGTTGCAACACATGCAACATATAGAACAGCTTTAGACTGATATTGCAAATCATTTTCAGGTTTCAATAAGACATATAACAGGCCTTAAATTCACCCTTCAAATGCATCAACAGGTTTGATTATAAATCTCCCCCTCAGATGTAGAACAGGTTTGACTGAGGCCTTTTTGTGCCTAACAATCTCCCCCTATTTGCAATAACCAGTCCAAGCTGGTCTTATCAAAAATCACTATATATTTTTACAGTACATTTGCTGAAATAAAATTACAACATCACAGTAAAGTAAAAGATCAGTTTATATATACACTGATTCTTGATTTCATACAACAACACATGTTTTTACAAGAGTACAACTAATGTACTAATGTATTTTACAACTAATGTAAAAGAGAATTACAACATATGTAACATAGAGTACAACTAATGTACATTGGACTGTTTTTGTTGGGAGCAAATAATGGTAAGCCTGTCCAACTGATGGACAGATTCCATTCTTCACCTGCCCAGATGGCAGATGGACTTCACTGGACTGCAGATGGCATTCCTTGTTTGAATCTTCTTTCAAGTTCTTCCCTCGTTTCTTCCATTTCTTCAATTTCAACTCTGAGAAACATGAAGTTAGAAACTTGAAGCTCACCTCTGTTGTAAAATCCTCTCAGCTCATCCCAGATGGCTGCTCTCCATAAGCTGGACTGTCTGAAGGAGGAGGCAATTCTGAAGGCTGCAAGCTTCTTAAGACCAACTTTATGTAGGTCTGAAGCTCTTTGAAAACATTTCTTTTGAGACAGGGGATCTACAAAAAAATGCCCCTAACTCAGGCTCTTCAATTACTTTGCCATCTTCAAAATCTACTCCTTCAGGCAGACTGTGGTCAACTCCTTTAATTTCCACAGCATAATCTCCTTGTTCAATCATTATAAGGAGTTCTTCCAGCTCTGTGTCCTTCTTAGTCCTCCTGGCCTTTATTTTAGGATGTGTCACAAAGACACCTTCACTAACTTCCTTAGAAATCAGGCCAAGATCCTTTCCTCTTTCCATCAACTTCTTGACATATGCCCTGATTTGTTTAGCAGTTTCAGACTTTGATTCACTCAGGGCAACTGCCAGCTCAATCCACTCCCTGTATCCCATCTGAGCTACATCAGTGTGGTCATAAGTTTCCAATTCTGGGCCTGTTGCACCCATCCTTGTTATTTTAAGCTTCCACTGACTGCCTTTCCTTGATACAGGGACAGCTTTGACAATTGCTTCCTTGGCTAGCCTTCTTTCAGCAACCTCATGAAACTTTTTCTTAGCCAAGTTGTCAAAGTGGTATTGAGCTCTTGCATGGGGTACTGTTGATTTGGTCACAGAGACCTGAGTACCTTTCTCTACTTCCTTCTCTTTCTCCCCTGCTGATTGTCTAGCAGCTTCCATTATTTTCTTTTGCACCTCCAAGGTAGACATTTTAATTTTCTTTGCTTCTTGGAGTGCAAAGGATTTAGCAGCTTTAGCAGATTCTTCTTCTTTTCTCAATTCCTCCAGAGCTTGAAGCTGTTCTTCTCTAAACTCAAAGTACTTGTGCATAGGAAGACCCATCTCTTTAGCCCTCGCCTTGTGAAATTGAATTTCTGCCTGTTTCTGCTGTATGGGATCATCAGCTGCCTTTTCTTTTCCTTTAGCTGCTGCTGTAGTGACAGCAGCCTCAGGAATTTCCTCTTCTTCTTCTTCTTCTTCAGTTAGAATTAAGTGCCTCCTTTTACTGCTAGGCCTGTCCTCAGGAATGACTTCCTCCCCCTTAGACTGAGCAGGGTTTGGAGAGACAGCCTGAGTAGGCATAGCAGCTTGAGAGGCACCTTCAGCTGTACCTGTTTCAAAGACATCTGCTGGCTGACCAGTGTGAGTTGCAGACACTGGTATCTCCTTAGGAAAAGAAGTTTTCTCCCCCTTAGACTTAGTCTTCGAGGCAGATGACTTCTCCCCTTTTGAAGGAGATGATGCAGCGACTTCAACACCTGGTCTGCCTGAAGACACAAAGTCAGCAGGCTTGCCAGCAGGTTTAGCAGAAGGTTTAGGACCAACAAGGCTAGTCACTAAGTAAGCCAAGTTATCCTTCACCTCAGTAATCTGGGAAGACAGGTCTGAAGAGAAGGGTGGAGCTCAGCTAGGGAGGTCAGCTTAACAATATGTTGTCCTATCCGTGCTGTGAACAGGCAAACTTTGAAGCTGTGCAAGATGTACTTCGAGAGAATCTTGCACATCACCCAAGGTTTGAAGACACCCAGTATCTAGATAGGGAGCCAATTTAAGGTGTCAGGCTGGCCAGAGTGGCAGAAGAGTAGCAGTGCAAGAGTAATTAGTGATGACAGTGCTTGGAATAGTCTGTCCTGAGGACACAAGTCCTGTGATGGAAAGAATAGA
>JAANYP010009387.1:0-89884 GCA_020465985.1 Centrapalus pauciflorus | reverse complement strand
AAAAGTTATTTATGATAAATTTAAGATTAAATCGTTATTTTATGAAACCGGTTAAGTCGGGTGATGAAATGTGCAAAATGACGAAAGTAGTATATAAAGGGCAATAGGCTTCATTTTCTAGTTTACACTCTCTCTCTACTCTATCTCTCTAGAAATTTTCTCTCTACATCTCTCTAAGATAAATCACAAACCGACCGTCGGATTTTCGAGAATTATACGTCATCGGAAAGGTATCGAGGAGTACAACAGTAATATACAAACGGATTTCAGATTTCGTGCGAATTGAGGTAAGAATCGAACCTTTTTAGTTTATGGTTTCGGTTTTAAAGTAACTAAGAATTCGAATCTATCATTTTATGCAAATTTAAGTTTGTTTTGCTTGAAATGTTGCTGGATTATGATACTATATGCATAGTAGAATCGAATATATGCATCATACATGATATAACACTGATTTTAGGCCTTAGAAATGAAGGATTTAAGTTAAAATGATGAACAGACTCGAATATGTCAAGAACAGAGTCGAAATGTAAGAACAGACTCGAGTTTGGTGCTAGATTCGAAGGAGTACCATCAGATTCTAAGGGGGGTTCGAATCTGATGATAGACTCGAAGGGTATGGCTTCGAATCTGACATTAGATTCGAAGATGAGTTCGAATCTGATGGGGGGAATTCGAATCTGATGCTTGATTTCGAATCTAACCCATTAAATTCGAGTTTAATGCCTAAAATTGAGAATACTACTCCCTAGACTTGTGTATTTTGAATGAAACTTATAAACAACACATAAAATGGCAAGAATTATTCAAAGGACAAGTTGTGAACTTGAAATAGGTTTCAAATTTAGTTATGGGTTAAATTTGAATGTAGACCCGAAACGGGGAAAATATCGTCAAATTTACGAAACTTGATTATTATGGAATTAAATGGATAATGATACGAGGAATTGTTGTAATTGATAATAACAGGTCCCTTGTGGTGTTGTTTAACCCACAGTGGGGTACTTGGTGGATCCGGTTGAAAGCCCGAAGAGAGAAAATATCGGTTTAAAGATAATACGCACCCACTGTGAGTACAGTAGATTTCGCATGATTATATCTGATTTATGTTAAGCTTTGCCTGCTAAGACCTGTTGTTTCACTTGTTTGGTTGGATTTCTACTAACTTGCGTAGATTTAGATGCACATTCTTACTTGTTGCATGTCCGTTCGATTGTTGTGCATCTAGTGATGGACCGGTGGGTCGCATCGATTACTCTGATGTTACTGCGCTATATGACGCTGGAGCTGATCCCTCCAGGTCCGGTAGGCAGTATGTCATCCCCGATCGTTCGTTTGTCTCAGATGGTATGTGTAAATGCCGAGCCTTGGGCTCGAAGGGGCTGCGGCTCTGGTCCGTACTTGGTGTACGAAGAGAGTATACGACGTTTGTGGTCGGGGTTACTCTTGGGCTTCATAAATATTTATAATATGCGCAATCTTTGTATTCACTAAGCATCCGCTTACGTTTTAGTTGTTGTATTTTTACAGGCAAAGGAAAATCTACGGCTGGACCTTCTAGTTAGGTCAATTTGGAAGATTTGGAAGATATCTGCTATTTAATCGGTAATTATGTTGTGGGACAAATGTTGTAATATATTCTGGATGATTGTAATAAATGTATGGGTGTGTAGACCTAGACTTGGTACCTGATAGCACCGTAGGGTGTTTAACACTTGTTGCACTACGTATTTATGTTTTAAAATGCTTCCGCACTTAATTTAGGTTATCAGATCATTATGTTAATGTATGTTGATGATTAATCCTGGGTGTATTGTAATTGGTGGTTGTTGTGGCAAGGGTGTCACAGTTGGAACGGGTTCGGGCATGTATTCAAGAGTGTTATCCGGATGAGTCTCAGTCAGAATCGTCTGAGACTAGCCAATCCGAAAGTGAGCCGAGCATGAGTGTGGATGAGGGAGCTCGGGTGGAAGTTCAACAATCTCTGGGTATAGGTGAGAGGGAGCCTGTGTTAGTAAAGGAGGAAGCAGGTGGTGAGGCAGCAGAGACGGCGGATTCAGAAAGAACCGTCTCTGTCGTGCGAGCGAGGGATATGCAATCTGAGGGTGAACCAAGCCCAATCAGCCGGACTCCCCATCATAAGACCGTCAGTCCAACGGTCAAAATAACCACCACCACCCACTTGGTTTCCCCTCAAAGGGAAACCACTTCATTCCACAGGGTCATAGCACATACGCCATCACCCTCTCATTCGGAGAGTGGCGGTGTTGAAAGAGGTCACACCCCTCCCCATGTGACCGCACTTCATTCATTCACAATTCCATCCCTCCAAATACACACACCGCACGATGCCTCCGTGGCATCCCCAAGAGCTGCCTCCGTGGCAGCTCCTCAAACTTCCGGATATGCGCGTCCTATACAGGAGCCTGAGATGACGGAAGGAAGACCGAGAGTGGCTCAATCAACGCCATCCACTTCCGGCCATCTCCCAATCAATTTGGAGATGTTAACGGCAGCTCTACGTGCTGCCGGCGTGATTACCCGGGCTGACCTAGACGCCCAAAGGGAAGCTGCCGAGGAACGTCACACCGCCCTACTTTCATTCATAAAGGGTAAGGGTGTCGCTTCCGAAGCTGGCCCTCCACCAGGATCCCATTCAGTCCAAACCCAATTGGCAGAGCTATCAGAATAGATCGATGGACTTACACGCCTAATTCTGCAAGTCCAGGAGCAGATTAATTCAAGAATGGACTGCCTTGAGTCGGCAGTAATCGAACTCCAGTGCCGCCCTCAAGCAGAGGCCCCAAAAAGAAAGCATGACGATCGGGACGACGCTGATCGTCATGAGGTGGAGAAAAGGCAGAAGGTTCAGCATGAGGAACCCGTGATGTTAATAGGGGGAGCAGAGACCACTGAAGGGACAGAGTTTCAGGGGTCAGGGGAACAGAGGCAGGAGGCTCAGGAATACTTATTAATAGAAGACGAGCCTATGGTCGAGGGTCCAGCTCCACTGGATCCGATGACAGCTATGGTAGAATTCGAGGAAGCTCATGAGAAAGTTGAAATCATTTTGGTCTCTGATTCAGATTCCGATATTGACGACAACGAACCCTTACTAATTCCTAAGCCTGAACCCGAATCTCCAACGAAAAAATCTTCATCCTCTTCCTTTGACTTCCTGAACTCACCGCCACCAGCCCCTTAAGAAGAAATCCTATCATCTATTCAAGCTCCCCAGTCACTCAAAGAATCCCACATAGTCCTAAGCCCTCCAAGATCCCCAAGCCCTCCTCCAGTCCAACAAACCGAACATCCAGGTCCTTCCCAAACCAAAAGGGTCGATTGCTTCGATGAAACTCCAGAAGGCCCTGGTATTTTTAGAAAAGATGACATATTCTGGGTCGGTCAGTATTCAAAGGGTGAAGTTCAAAAACTGCCTCAAGAAGAAAAGGATAAAATTCGACAAGAACGGAGGGGGACAATCATAAAGCTTCTTGAAGCCAAAAAGGATGAAATCGAAGAACCCCCCGTTCAGGGCCTTAAAGAATTCTTACAGAAGTTTCCCCCGGAGCAGTTTCAGAACCCGTACTTAGAAGAAAGATTCAAAATGGTATTCAAAAAGAAGCCTGGTTCCTTCAGCAGACGCCTACTTATGGAACTTACAAATGTTACCAAAGCTGAACAGACCGAATACTATCAACTGATGCTCCGGGAAAGAAGGTCAAAGGTCTCGAAATCGAAGATAAAGAAACTCCGAACCATAACAATGTGCAAAAGAGCCAAAGTCTACTATGCTTCCTTTCAAGTAGAAAGAGAAGATGGCACGGCTGATGACATCTTTGAGAATGACCTAGACTTCATAATGGCCGACGACGTTGAGTTTTTACACAACTGCCTGAAAAAGCGCATCCGGAAACGTATGACGCACATGACTGCTGTAGGTGCCCTAGTACGAAGCATGAACCGCCGCTCGATCATTATGTGCCTAAGAGACTTCCAGATGGCGATCGAGAGCGCGTTGGTTAAAGTGGGCCTACGAGCACCAGAACAGGATAGCTTCCTTCTAGCCCATCATCCGGCTTACAGAGTTGTACTCTCTAGAGACCCGGGTGTCATTTTTGTCAATTACAAGGGCTATAAAAGGTACATGCGCTTTGAGGATCTTCCATGCTACTCCGATGGAACACTCCGATTGGTTCGAGCTGCTCTTACACAGAAAGTACAAGATTTTGACGCTCAACCAGATCCTCAACAAAGATGCTCATCAAAGGAGATACAGGATACCCTCAGCGGCATTGACCTCCTGAACGAACGGCTTCATATGAGACAAGTGACCAGACGCTTCGACGTCATCCTTGGACTCCGAGAATCAACAGACCATGCCAGAGTTCCAGGACCTCCTAAATGATCGAAAAGGGGGAGATTATTAGACATTTTATTTCGATCATAGGGAGTTGTTTTGTAATAATTATTTACTTAGTAGTTTCCTTGTTTTAATTTCCTTGTAATTTATTTCTTTGTAAATGTCTAGGGGCTAAAGTTGACAAAGCTCCATAGTTAATTAAAGGAGCCTAGAAATAGGCTCCTAGGGTTTTCATTGTAATATTCGGTTGAAACAATTGAGAATATCACAGCCGCCTTTTAGCATTTCTCTCTCAATATTCCATTTGTCTTTTCTTCATCATTTCTTAATTATTGAGCTTGATTCTTCTTGGGATTTGATAAAGAACATTAAAGGTGCTGATAATATTCGGGATTACATAGTTACATTAGGATTAATAAATCATTTTCTAATTTTGGGTTATTGATTTATTAATGGTTAATCAAATACTAATATTTGAAAAAATGTTTTAGATGGTTGAAAGAGGCAGAGGTAGAAGCGGTTTAAATAATAACAATGACAATAACAGTAACAGTAACAACAACAATGATAACGTCAATATCCTTCCTCCACTTCCTCCACTTGAAAATCCTTTCCAAAAGCACATGTTGCTACTTTGAGGTCCATTCGGGATATGGAAAACTCAAAAGAAGCAACTTCCTGGACTGGGAATAAAATCTGAATATTGTTATGAGAATGGAGCAAAAGTCGTATGTTCTGGAATGGGCACTAGGACCTGCTCCTGCAGAGATTGCTACAATTGAGGAGAGAAGTCTCCACAAGAAGCACTCAGAGGATGCAGTCGATATTGCCTGTCTAATGCTAGCGACCATGACATCTGAGCTGCGAACTAGCCTTATGGATGTCCCAGCTTACCAGATGTATCGCCGGCTAAACAATATGTTCCAGACTCAGGCTCGGACTGAGAGATATGATACAACTAGGCTCTAAACTCCCGTAGAATGGCAGAAGGAACAGTTGTTAGACCCCATATGCTGCAGATGAAAGGTTATTTGGATCATCTTAGCAGATTTTGGTATGTGTCAGGAGATGGTCACGGATCTAATTCTCAATTCCTTATTGAAAGAATTTAAGCAATTTGTAATTATATATACATACAATTATCAAATGGTGTAGCCCAATGAAAGGTTGACACATGGCGAGCCATTATTGGTTGGTTTTTTTTTTTTAATTTCATGGTCAACAGGAAAAAGGTCAAAATTAGAGGCTAAAGCTAAGCAGGAGGCAAAACTTGCTGAAGAAGTGAAGAGCCCAACGAAGGCTTGGTTGGTATTTTTACTTTTTTTTTTTTTTTTTTTTTTTAACTTTCTAATACATTCTTATTTTTGTATTATGTTTTATTTAACATCTTTATTTTAATAAATTTTCTTTTTGTCCTTATTAAACATTTATTATTACAAAATTATTTTACACCTTTAAAATTATGATTTTATTTCTACGTATGATTGAAGTTATCTTTTGAAACTAGATGTTATCCAATGAAGTTTTTTCTTTTTTTTTTCTCTTTTTTTTTTAAATTTACTTTTTTCATAACACATCCTTATCATAGTGTTATCTTTTATTTAGTGCTTTTATTTTAATAAAATTTTGTTTGGTCCTCTTTTCACATTTACATTTTCTTACACACTTAAATTTATGATTTTAATTATACTTATATTTGGAGTTATCTTTTGAAGCTATTATGTTATGTTTAATTGTATGAAAAATAGTTTATTAGTCAAATGCACAATACAAAATTATAATAAAGTTATTTTATAATTAAAATAGAACTATTTAATATTTAGATTTTTTTTAATTATATATGAACATGTATAACATTAAACATTACTATTATATTATAACGTTGACAAACCCTGATCAATGTATAAGAGACATTACCATTATAAGTTTATATAATTTGATCGTAAAACCAACAAATTGAATTGACGATTAAACCTAATCAATGTCACATTTTCAAAATATGTTATAAATATTGAATTAATTAATTTTGGTTCCGATCCAATTTAACAAGACATTGTTTGTAATTTTAGCATTGCAAAATCTAAAAAAACCAATGATAAGAACCAACTAACAGTATTATTTGTATTGCTTCTTAAATCTGTATCAGTTTTCCAATTTCACTTTTCGATCCCAGTTCAGTTGTGGTTCATTATTTGAATTGTTTGAAAAGTATATTTGTTCATTTGTTTTTTCTATTTCTTTTTTTAATTAATATTTTAGATCCCGCAGCAACACGCAGGTTTTCAATAACTTGTATATATACATTTACCAAATGGTGGCAGGTTTTTTTTATTTCAATTTTTTATAACACACCATTATCTTAGTGTTATCTTTTATTTAGCCCTTTTATTTTAATAAATTTTTGTTTACTCCTATTTTAACATTTATTATTACAATATTTTTTTACATACTTAGATTTATGATTTTACTTATACTTATGTTTGTAGTTATGTTTAATTGTATGAAACAAAACTTTATTATTCAAATGGAAGGAGTGAGCCAATAACATTTTTTCTTTTTCTTTTTATTTTAAATTTATTTTTTTTATAACACACCATTATCTTAGTGTTATCTTTTATTTAGCCCTTTTATTTTACTCATATTTTAACATTTATTATTACAATATTTTATTACACACTTAAATTTATGATTTTAATTATACTTATGTTTGGAGTTATGTTTAATTGTATGAAAAAGACTTTATTATTCAAATACATGGAGTAAGCCAATGACATTTTTTTGTTCTTTTTTGTTTTGAATTTAATTTTTTCATAACACACCATTATATTATCGTTATCTTTTATTTAGCCATTTTATTTTAATAAGATTTTGTTTAGTCCTATTTTAACAATTTACAACATTTTCTTACACACTTATGAAAAAGACTTTATAATTAAAATGCACGATACAAAATTCTAATAAAATTGTTTTAAAATTAAAATGTAACTATTTAATGTTTAGATTTTTTTATTAAATATGATAATTTATAACATTGAACACTACTATTATACCGTTGACAAATCCTAATCAATGTATTAGAGACATTACCGTTATAAATTTATTTGATTTGATCGTAAAACCAACAAATTAAATTGACGATTAACCTAATCAATGCAAATTTTCAAATTATGGGTATGAATATTTAATTAATTAAATATGGTTCTGATCCAATTTAATAAGACGTTGTTTGTAATTTTACCATTGCAAATTCTAGAAACCAATGATAAGATTCAACTAACATTATCATTTGTTTTGCTTCTTGAATCTATATGAGCTTTCCAATTTCACTCTTCGATCATGATTCAGTTGTTCGTTATTTGAATTGCTTGGAAAGTATTTTTGTTCAGTTGTTTTTATATTTATTTTTGTAATAAATATTTTTGACCCCGCAGCAACGCGCGGGTGTTAATAACTCGTTTATTACAATATGCATATTATGGAGAAGACGATCAGTGGGCAGTATCAGATGCTCCAGACTGCTGAAGGAATGATTAAGGATTGAAGATAGGGAAAGAAACGGACGTGAAAACAAGTTCCCAAGTCAGAGGTTAAAGCTAAGATATAGCTAAAGCCTAGAACCAGAGAAGTCAAACCCAAGAATGACAAATGCTTTGAGTGCTAGGAAACTGGACACTGGAAAAGATATTGTCTCAAGTACTTGGAATGGGTCAGGGCTGACCGTACTAAGACTTCGGGTATCTGAATCATTCACTTCTATTGTTCTTGGATATGTCATAGCCAACTGAACGAAAGTTTTATGCATAATGTCTGCAATGACTAAAATGAAGTGAAAAGAGATGACAGGACCAGTGGGAGCATAGAGACATGTTAGAGAATACTCTGCTGGACACTATTTTGTTCATGTCATCAATAGTTTATCATGGTGTAGTAAACATTTTTGCAGTTGAATTTCTTGCAAGTATTTCTGGGATAAATAAAATAATTTTTGAAGTTGAAAATTTATTGCTTGAAATTCCTGTTGTTTAAAGTTATTAAGCCATGATTATTGACTATTGATTCAAGTGGAGCTTGAATAGTAAATTGTCAATAGAGATTGGACAAGCTAGTAGTCATATTCAGATAAAAAGAGTTACTATGTTGTTGTGTAATGCTATTGAAATTGTTCAAATGAAGTTTCATTGAACTTGTTAATTCTTGAAAGTTAGTTCAAAGGATTAAATGAGTTGGATAATCATCCGTGATTATATAGATGAAACTAATAAAATGCAGAATTAAATGTAAAGGAGTTACATGGAGCTTAATTCACTTAACATGTCAGAAACAATTAAAGACTTGATAAGTCAATATTGTTTAGACAAGAAGTAATCACATTTTATGAAATTACGTGTGAAATGTATACAACTTGTGTGATGGTTAGTCAAGTAATAGCCTCTGACTTGTTCAAACACTCGTCGGCAAACTTGACGGAACACCACAACGAAATGTTGTAGATAAACAATATTCGGTGGTTATGGATACATATCACAGATGTTGAACACAATGTTATTAAGTTAAGATATCTTGTTAAGATATAGATAAACCGCATACTGTCAGAGTCAAGACTAAACATCTAAACGTATCACTAGTAGTAATAATCTGAATTTGTTGGGAAATAGTTTAAGTACATTCAAACTGTTAGTTAGACTTCTCAGACTGTTAGTAGATTTTTCATGTAAATACAAAGTTCATGCTGCTAGTTGAAGAAATTCGAGCTGCCAGTGTAAAAGTTCAAGCTGCCAGAGCAAAACAACTCAAGCTGCTCAGTTCATGCTGTCAAGTGATTCAAGCTGCTCAACAGTTTCATAAACAGAAAGTGCTGATTTTCAGGAAAGATATCTACACGAAGATTCTAGCATATCTACTATCAGAGAAGTCATAGTCCTTCAAGGAAACAAGTCCAAAAAGCAATATAAATACAGAGAATAGGTCATTCTATTGTATAGAAGTTTTCTGCATATTTTGAGTCTGTAATTGCTTTGTTGATTAAGTTTTCATAAGCTTCTAAGGTTGTAAAACCCTAAGAACAGTCTGTGTTCTTCGTCTAATCAAAACAGATTAGAGGTGATTGTAATCATTGAATTCAGCAATACAAACAGTCTTGATTACTTCTTATGTTTTATGCTTTATTGGTTCTGAAAGTTTTTGTTAAAATAATTAAGTGTTATTCCGCAAACTTCTTAATTAAACTTTGATTCAAAGCAAGATTATTGATTTATACTCTGATAAATTTCAAATCAGTTAATCTTGGTTATTCATATTTTAGATCCTGACAAGTGGTATCAGAGCCACAGGTCGTTCTTTGTTTTTCAAAGTCGAAAACTTTCTTTCAAATTTTTAATCTTTTACAATGGAATTTGAAAATAGCAGTAGTGGATCTGGGCAAGGACTCAAAGTGCCTATGCTCAAGCCCACTGAGTTTGAGATGTGGAAACTCAGGATTCAACAGCATATTCAATTCATTGATTATGCCATATGGGAAGCTGTTGAATTCCCTCCTGTAGTTGATCCAGAACTTGATGCTGAGGGAAAACCAGTCAAAACTCCTCCAGAAACTGAACTTGAAAGGAAGACTAGAATGAATGAAGTGAAAGCACTCACACTATTACAAATAGCCATTCCTAATGCTTATCAACATCAGTTCAAAAAGTTTTATACTGCTCACTCTCTTTGGAATGCCTTAGAGAAGAGGTTTGCTGGTAATGCCAGTACCAAGAGAAATCAAAAAGACCTCTTGAAACAGCAATATGAAAACTTTTCTGGTGGCAAGAATGAAAACCTCACTGAAATCTTTGACAGGTTCAACAAACTGATAAGTGAACTGGAAAGTGCAAAGGTCAATCTGGATCAAGATGAAGTCAACAGAAAGTTTCTCAGATCTCTTGGAGAAGAATGGACAGTCTATGCTGCACAGTGGAGAACAAAAGACACTCTTGATGAGATAGAATTGGATGATCTGTATAACAGTTTAAGAGTGTTTGAGACTGAGATTGATGCTAAAAAGAAATCCTTTTCTTATAATCACAACACTGCTCTTCTGTCTTCTGAAAAATCTAATAACTGTGATTCTTTTTCAGGTGGTGATGGCAATTCTGCTGAAACTCACTATGAGGCTTTTGTTGCCAATGATGAATTATTTGCTCTAAATGTTGAAGACTTGGAACAAATTCATCCAGATGAGCTTGAAGAGATGGATTTAAAGTGGCAACATGCAATGCTGACCATGAGAGCCAAAAGATTTCTGAAAAGAACTGGTAGGGCCAACTTTCAAGCCAAGACAGAAGGCAAACCATCTTTTGATAAATCAAAAGTGGAATGCTATAATTGCCATAAGCTTGGTCACTTTGCCAGAGAATGTAGATCTCAAGGTCAACAGCCATCAAGGACTTCACAGCCCATCCAAGCGTCCTCATCAACAGCACTTGTCTCTCAAGAAGACAATGTGTTTGACTTGAGTGATCAGACAGAGGAAGAATTTCAAAATCAAGCACTTATGGCAGAAACATCAAATGTCTCCTCCACTGAACTACCATCTGAGGTAAATTCTAAACTCTGCTCTCAATCATGCAAAAATATGGTTAAAAAGTACAGAGATCATAATGAGAGCATGTGCAAAACTCTAGCTAAGATGGAAGAAAGGAGATATGAATATATGCAAGCCATAGAAGATCTGGAAAAACAGATCAATGATTATAAGGATAATGAGATTCAAATGGGGTATGATAGAACCTATCATGAATGGGAGAAAAAGGAACTCAATAAGAAAATAGAATCTCTGAATAAAAAGGTAGAAGAGACTGAACATAAGGTGTTAGAGGCTAATAAGAAACTAGAATCTGTTAACATAGATCTAGGAAACTTCAAGTTAGCAAATAAAGCTAGAACATCTAATGGAAGTTCAATTCAAAGATAGAGTGAAATCTCAGGTCAATCCCAAAGAAGGAATAGGATACAGAGCTACTCCACCTCCATACAACAACAAGTACATTCATCCAATAAGTGAGGTTGCTGATAGACTTGTCAATGAACCACTTGATGAGTCTATGACTATTGTAGATCCTATCCTTGATAACAGTCCTGAATTAAAAGAAGATAAGAGTCAAAATAGAGACTGTGACACAAAGAGTGCACCCATAGAAGTCCAAGTTCCCAGTAAGAAAGGAAAAGAGAAGATGAGTGTATGCAATGCTACTCCACAAGTTTCTGTACATTCTACCTGTAACACTGCATCTTCATCAAAAGGAACTAAAAGAGGTAAAACTGTTTCTATCTGCACATGCCAAAAGCATGGTGTTCAAAAGTTTCCTAAACAACAGCAGGTAAGAGGAAACCAGAGAAACAAGAACCAGAAATTGACAGAAAAGTCTGGTGTTCCAATTCAAAATGTCAAAAGATGCTTTCACTGTGGAAGGAAGAATCACTTAGCCAAGGATTGTTTTTACAAACCAGCTGTTGCAAAACAGACTGTGCATCACACAAAATCAAATCCTAATCAGGCAAAGCACTCAAAAGTGAAACCTTCCACAGCAGCTCCAAAGAAAACATTTGATCACAGATTCTCAAAAGTAAATAAAAAACCGTCCACACATCAAAAACAAGTTTTGGCAAAGCCTAAATCAAGTTTTAAACAAATATGGTGTGTCAAGGACAAATCTGTTGCTCAAACTGCTAATGCAAAAGATCAGACTGCTAAGTCAAAATCTGATGCTGTTAGTGCAAAAACTGAAACTGTTAGCACTACAAACACAGCTCAAGCTGCTGGGCATCAAACTGGAGATGCTAGTGAATCATCTGAGACTGTCAGAAGAAAAGATGATCAAAATAGTTGGATACCTCATATTATCACTAAATACTCTCTAAAGACTCCATCAGTAGATCTCACCAAATATAAGAAGTCAAAAACAGTTTTTAGTTATGTCAATGTACAAGGCCAACCCAAAACCAATTTGGTTTGGGTTTACTCCACTACTAACTAAGCTGTTATTTGTGCAGGGCAACCACAGGTCTCCTCATAGAACAAGATGGCATCTGGACAGTGGATGCTCTAGGCACATGACAGGCAATTCTGAATGCTTGTCAATTTTCAAAGGTTTTGATGGAGGTTTTGTTGCATTTGGAGGCAACTCAAAAGGAGGTAAGGTTACAGGTAAAGGTACTGTTAATGCAGGCAACATGACATTCCATGATGTTCTGTATGTTGAACAGCTTAAGTACAATTTATTGAGTGTCTCTCAAATCTGTGACAAACAAAACATTGTTCTGTTCACAGATTCTGAGTGCATTGTTCTTTCAAATGATTTCAAAGTTCCTGAAAAACTTGTTTTACTAAGAACACCAAGAAAGGACAATGTTTACTGCCTGGACACAGATCTCTTGACTAAATCAACTACTTTAAGCTGTTTAATATCCAAAGCATCATCAAATGAGTCTGCTCTTTGGCATAGAAGGATGTGTCACATGAACTTCAAGTCCATGAATGATTTAGTTAAAAAGAATCTGGTAAGAGGATTACCACAAAAGGAGTTCATTTGTGATGATCATTGTGTAGCATGTCTTAAAGGTAAGCAACACAAAACTTCTCATAAGGCCAAAGAAGTAAATTCAATCTCATCTGTTCTTCAGTTGTTACATATGGATCTATTTGGTCCAACATCTGTTTTGAGTTTGAATAAAAGGGCATACTGTTTAGTCATTGTTGATGATTTCACCCGATTTACTTGGGTTTACTTTCTTAGGTCCAAAGATGAAACTGCTGAGCTAGTTAAGTCTTTTATTCTTAAGATAGAAAACCAATCCAATTCCAAAGTTAAGGTGATAAGATCAGACAATGGAACTGAATTTAAAAATCAAATTCTAAACAGTTTCTGTGAGTCCAAAGGCATTGCTAGACAATATAGTGCACCAAGAACACCACAGCAAAATGGTGTAGCTGAAAGAAAGAATAGAACATTAATTGAGGCTGCTAGAACAATGCTAGCTGATTCAAATCTGCCAATAACTTTCTGGGCAGAAGCTGTTAATACAGCCTGTTATGTTCTAAATAGGGTTCAAGTTCTCCAATCTCAAGGAAAAACTCCCTATGAGTTATTCCATAACAGAAGTCCCCTAATAGCTTTCTTCAAGTCTTTTGGATGCCCATGTACTATTCTTCACACCAAGACTCACTTAGGGAAGTTTGAGAGTAAAGCTGAAGAAGGTTTCTTTGTAGGATACTCAACTCAAAGCAAAGCCTATAGAGTATACAACAGTGTGTCTAAAACAATTGAAGAAAGTGCCAATGTTGAATTTAATGAAAATACTGCTAATATCAAAGGCACTGGTCCTGATTGGTTGTTTGATTTAGATTCACTAACAAATTCTCTGAGCTTTGTTGAGTATACTGCAGAAGCTGATGCATACAGGGTTGAAGCTGCTAACACGAATTCTCATGCTGCCAATACAATTTCTCATGCTGTTGGCACAAAGTCTCAGACTGCTGCAGATTCAACAAGTTGGGATATTTCACCACTCTACCACTTCTGTCTTGTGATCCTCCAGGGGTCCTGAATGATACAAATCCAGACACTGAAGTGCCACTCCAAAGTTCTGAAAGAACAGCTCCAACACAACAGGAAACAGTCCCAGATTCAAGTCAAGCTGTTTCAGAAACTGAACCACTCACTGGTTCTGATGGAGATGATACAAATCTTGGAACACAAAAAGTTTCAAATGAGTTCAATGGGGGAACTCACATTCTTTCTAGGGCTGCAGGTTAAACAGAAGCCTACTGGTCTATTCATAAGTCAATCAAAGTATGTCAAAGACATATTGGAAAAGTTTGGCTATCAAGACACAAAGGTTGCAAGCACTCCAATGGATCCTCATAAACAGCTCCATACAGACAAAGATGGCATAGATGTGGACATTCATCTATACAGATCCCTTATAGGATCTCTCATGTATCTAACATCTTCAAGACCTGATATTATGTTTGCTGTCTGTGTGTGTGCTAGATTTCAATGCTCTCCAAAGGATTCTCACTTGGTTGCTGTTAAAAGAATCTTTAGATATCTTAAAGGCCAACCACATTTAGGTCTATGGTATCCTAAAGACTCTCCTTTTGAACTAACTGCTTATTCTGACAGTGACTATGGTGGATGCAACATTGACAGAAAATCCACAACTGGTGGATGTCAATACTTAGGAGCAAGACTGGTCTCTTGGCAATGCAAAAAGCAAACAACTGTCTCCACATCATCCACTGAAGCAGAATACGTAGCAGCTGCAAGCTGCTGCTCCCAGGTAATGTGGATTCAAAATCAGCTAAGAGACTATGGTATGAATTTCTTATCCACTCCTATTTATATTGACAATTCAAGTGCAATTAGCATTGTGCAAAACCCAGTGAAATTCCCAAAAACCAAGCATATAGAAATCAGGTTTCACTTCATCAGAGATTGTAATGAAAAGAAGTTAATCCAAGTTACCAAAATACATACAGATGATCAGCTAGCTGATCTATTTACAAAACCTTTTGATGTGGGAAGGTTCACTTTCCTAATATCAAATATTGGTATGGTAAACATGGATTAATTGGTTTTCATTATTATCGACTCAGTATGCTAATTTAAGGGGGAGACACTGTTCCATTGAAAAGTTGCACAATTTTACACTAACAGCATGAGTCTTTTCTCATGCTGCTAGTTCATTTTCTCGGACTGCTAGTTATTTTCACTTGATCTGTCAAAGTGTGCAGGGTATTTGGGTAATTTTTCAAATGTGTGCGCGGGACCCAACCTTTTCGAAACCTTTAAAGGTCCCGGTTTCGTTCAGTTGTAACTACCAGTTACATATTCTTCTTCCACGGCCTTCTGCTTTCTCTCTGAACGAATCACACATTCTTCTTTCAAACCCTACAACCATCGTTTGTTCATCCATGGAGTTCGTAAAAGAGCATAACTGCCTCCCATACACCCTAAAACACTCTGAACTTCAACCGTTTCATGCAATGATGGATTTCCTCAGGCACTCCCATATTCATTATGCCCTAACCATAAACCCTACTATATACATCTCCCATATTGAACAGTTTTGGAATCATGCTTCTGTTCAAACCATCAATGGAGTGCCTACTCTCATATCCAAGATTGATGGAACTGTCATCAATATCACTGAGGAATCCATCAGACATCACTTGCATCTTCAAGATGCCTCAGGTATGACCGACCTATCCCTTCAAGCTTTACATTTTGGTCTTCAAAATATTGGTTATAGGGGTCCTGCTGATTCTTTTACTTTTCTTAAGGCACATTTTTCTCCTAAATGGAAATACCTTGTGCACATTATTCAGCAATGTTTAAGCCCCAAAAGAACTGGTTGGTCTGAGTTTTCTTCAAATATTGCCACTGCCTTAGTGTGCTTTTCTACTGGCCAACAGTTCAATTTTTCAAACATGATTTTTCAGGGGATGTTAAGGCATCATTCCCTAAAGAATGGGAAATTTTTGATGTATCCTAGGTTTTTGGCAGAAATAATTGCACACACCTGCACAACTCCACATTTACATAAACGGATACATGTTTCCCATAGGCACTCATTGTCTTCAATCAAAAGGCTGATAAAGCCAAGTGCCAATTTTGTCAGTGTAGATGCTCCATTGCCCTCTGCAATGATGAACATCATTTCAGGAAACAGAGGAGAGGGTCTTGAGCAGGCTCAGCCTAACATTACTGCTACAACCCCAAGACCCCAACCCACTCCTCATGATACAAATATTCCCTCTGATCCTTTTGTACAGCCAACATGCCCACTCAGAAACACATACAAAAGAAAAAGGGGACCAGGAGCTCCTTCCTCCTCCTCCCATCAGCAAGAGCCATATATCCCTGTGCAGGAGGATACTCCTGCACAGCATATCCAAAGGGAACCACTAGAGGAAACTCCCATCCTCACTCAGGAGGTGAACATCTCTTCAGAGATGGTTCATATGGGTTCTGTGGCTGGCACTACTGATGTCTCTGCAAAAGAGGCACAGGACAGTGCCAACATAGCTAAGACCACGCCCATGGCAACAACAAGTGTGCCAACACAAGCTGGAAGTCCCCAGAACCAAGAAAAGAGGGGCCCCAGAGGTTTCTACTTCTGGTATTGATGTCAGTGATAGATCACAAGCACCACAGGTGTTTTCTGATCTTGAGACTAGTCTGCAACTCATGCTTTTGACGGATCCCAAGCTGAAACCTGTTGTAGCTATGTTAGAATACCAAATGTCCATCATTGCTGCACAGGGTGCACAAATAATGGCCCTAAAGCAATCAGAAATGGCTCAAAATCAGAGGATGGATTATCTTCATAAAGGGTTTACCCTTTGTGGAAATAAGCTCATTCAATTAGAGCGTTTGATTCAAACCCAAGGGGCAAAGGTTGTTGGTCCTTCTGACCAAACCAATGCTTCCAAAAAGGGGGAGAATCAGGAGGTTCCTAAATCAGTCCAAGCAGCTCCAACAACAACAACAGTCCAAGTAGCACCAACAGTCCCAGTTTCTAGGCTAGCAGTCCCAACAGCTTCTCAAGCTGTTAGCCTAGAAACTCAAGCTGCTCCTTCAAAAGTCACTGGAGTTGTGATCAGGGAAGGCATTCAAGCTCCATCAAGTACAGTCCAAGCAACATCCTCTTCTGTAAAAGACAAGGGCAAGGGCATTCTCATTGAGTCTCCAAAGCACAAATTCTCCTCTAAAGAAGCCCAGATTGCCTTTGATGCTGAAGTTGCCAAGAAATTGGCAGAAGAAATGGACAAAGAATTAGATCAGCAAGCCCAGCCCCCAATAGATGATGATGAGATATTAGGTGATTACCTAAAGGGGTTTGTGGGCAAACAAGGTGAAAAGAAGAGAAAGATGCCAACAGGGCACTCCAAGGCTGAGCATAGAAGATTTCTTATCAATTTTGCCTTTGCAGCAGGTATTCCAAAGAAAATGGCTCAGTCCATGTCTACTGAAAGGCTGCAGGAGATTCATGACAAGGAGATGGACAAAAGAAAAAGAACAAAAGTCTCTCCAGAAGCTCAACCATCCCAAGAAGTCCAACCATCAACTCAATCAGTCCAAACTAAAGCTGCTACCAGTGCTCCTGTTCCTACTGAACAAGCTGTTGCATCTATTCCTACATCTGATCCATCCTCACAAGCAAAGCTATATCAAGTTAAAAGAGTTCTGTTTGATCAACAACTGCAAAAAGCCATGGAGATAGAGAAGTTGATTGATCAGCATGATTTTACAAAGCCTCAAATCAATAACTGGTTTGCTAAGTCCCTGGATGACCGTAACTTGAGAGTTAAGTTTGTGGTAAGAAGGGAGTCTGGACCAGAAGAAGAATATGATACATTTTGGCAGATGGTTCAGAAGTTGACCAGAGATGAGCTTATCAGAATGCACAACATTGGGTCTGTATCACAAGTTAGATCTGCTCTACCACAAGTGAAGCAAGTAATTAAAGATCTAAAATCAATTGTTGACCCTGAATCTGCAAGGAAAGAAATAGAGGATGCTGTGAAGAAGGGGAAGAAGGTCAAGCAAGTTGATCTGTTTGTCAAGTCAAGGACATACAGAATCAAATTTTCAGATGGACCTGGTATATTCTTCAATCTCGAATTTTATGATTTACCAAAAGATATGCTACTTCAGATAAAATCTGTTAGGGTATCTTGTGATAGAGATAAGATGAAGAAAGAATTTTTTAAGGCTGTAGATCAGAAACTTGCACAGTTGTAAGTTTTTGAAAGCCTTGGTTTGTGAATAACAGTTTACTTTTTCATTTCCATTTTTGTATAGAACTTAAAGTCTTGTGTAAAGAATTTAAGTTAGGGGGAGATTGTTGGGAAATAGTTTAAGTACATTCAAACTGTTAGTTAGACTTCTCAGACTGTTAGTAGATTTTTCATGTAAATACAAAGTTCATGCTGCTAGTTGAAGAAATTCGAGCTGCCAGTGTAAAAGTTCAAGCTGCCAGAGCAAAACAACTCAAGCTGCTCAGTTCATGCTGTCAAGTGATTCAAGCTGCTCAACAGTTTCATAAACAGAAAGTGCTGATTTTCAGGAAAGATATCTACACGAAGATTCCAGCATATCTACTATCAGAGAAGTCATAGTCCTTCAAGGAAACAAGTCCAAAAAGCAATATAAATACAGAGAATAGGTCATTCTATTGTATAGAAGTTTTCTGCATATTTTGAGTCTGTAATTGCTTTGTTGATTAAGTTTTCATAAGCCTCTAAGGTTGTAAAACCCTAAGAACAGTCTGTGTTCTTCGTCTAATCAAAACAGATTAGAGGTGATTGTAATCATTGAATTCAGCAATACAAACAGTCTTGATTACTTCTTATGTTTTATGCTTTATTGGTTCTGAAAGTTTTTGTTAAAATAATTAAGTGTTATTCCGCAAACTTCTTAATTAAACTTTGATTCAAAGCAAGATTATTGATTTATACTCTGATAAATTTCAAATCAGTTAATCTTGGTTATTCATATTTTAGATCCTGACAGAATTGCTAGAGCTCCTAAATTGTAATCCTGGTGTCTTTATGAGTGAGTGATTTACCAGTTCCTCTAAAGATAATGGATATAAATTTGTAAGGAGATTCAGAATGGATCTGAATATTATTACAAGAACTTGTAATAAAAAAAACTAGTGAAATATTTTCAAAGATGGTAATGAAATTAAGTCAGTTAACTAGAGAACACTCCCATTAAGATCATGTCTGAAATTAATTTTTCGACAGATCATATTACCGTTATATTTTGATAAAGGAACAGTAGCATTAAACTAATTGAAGTCATGTTGTGTTTATTGAGATAGAGGAGATCAACATGATATCTTTAGTGTCGTTCTATTTTGCATGTTTTAGAAAACCAAGAATAAATTTGAAGGTATTCTAAAATATTCCATAGCTGCTTGTTGTCGTGGGAACCACAACGAGAATTAAAAGGCTACTGTGGTTTTTGGTTGATATTCATGGGTGATGAATATAGCAAAGGTTGAACCAAATTCACGGGCATTCGTTGCGAACAAACATTGGATTGACCCACCGATTGAGACCACTTTGTGGATCATAGTCATGAGTCGTCTCGAAATGGTAATCCTTAGTACCTGAGATGTCTACGTACTGCAGTGTGGGTGCCGCTGTATGGTTGGCCTAACCTAACGTCATCCGTAACAGGGTGATCATAACGGTTCGAGGCTGGATGCAGTGGTGTTGTATATGATTCCAGTATATATCACCACATTCAAGTTCAATAAACACTCACAAGAAGAATTCTCACTCAATAATTGTGAAATTATTACAAGAACAAAAGGAATGTTGGGAGGATATTAAAGATGGCTGCTGCAACAAAAGGATATTCTATTTCATAAATTGTCAACCGTGTACATTGTGAAACCCTAGGAGCCTATACATAGGCCCCTTTAATTAACTTACAAGATTTGGCACAAAAGGACCTTGAACTTTTCACACAACATAAACTAACTAAGAAATAAATTACAAGGCTAAATATTATCTAAATAAATATTACAAAATAGATCCACAAGATCGAAATTTAATATCTAACAATCTCCCCCTTTTCGATCATTGTGGTGATCCTGGAACTCTGGCATGGTCAGTTGATTCATGGAGTCCAAGGATGATAACAAAAAGTCTAATCACTTGTCTCATGTGTAGCCGTTCGTTCAGGTATTCGATGCCGCTGAGGATGTCCTGTATCTTCTTCGGTGAGCGTCTAAGTTCTGGATCTGGTTGAGCGTCAAATTCTTGAACTCTTCGTGTAAGCTCGGCTCTAACCATTCTGATAGTACCATCGGAGTAACAACAAAGATCCTCGAAGCGCATGAATCTTTTATGTCCTCTCTGGTTCACAAAAATAACTCCCGCGCCTCTTCTGAATATGACTCTGTAAGCAGGATGATGGTCAAGAAGAAAGCTATCTTGCTCAGGGGCTCGTAGTCCTACTTTGACCAGCGCGCTCTCTATCGCCATTGAAAATCTCTTAGGCACATGATAATTGAGCGACGGTTCATACTTCGAATAAGCGCACCTACGGAAGTCATGTGAGACAGACGTTTTTTAATTCTATGTTTCAGTCGGTTGTGTAAAAATTCAACGTCATCTACATTTATGAAATTTTCATAAAACTCCTCCACTGTGTCATCTTCTCTCTCTACCTGAAAGACAGGATAGTATACTTTTGCTCTTCTGCACATTATGATGTTGATGAGCTTCTTTATCTTAGACTTAAAGACTTTGGACCTCCTTTCCCTGAGCATTAACTGGTTGTACTCGGCCTGTTCAGCTTTGGAAACATTTGTGAGTTCCATGAGTAAGCGCCTGCTGTATGACCCTGGCTTCTTCCTGAACACCATCTTGAAATATTCTTCCAGAAAAGGATTCTGGAACTGCTCCGGAGGAAACTTTTGTAAAAATTCTTTAAGGCCCTGAAGGGGGGGTTCTTCTATCTCAGATGATTTGGCTTCAAGTAATTTGAAGATTTCCCCCCTTCGTTATTGTCTTAACTCCTCTTTCAACTCAGGTGGCAGAGTATGTACCTCATCTTTTGAATACCAACCCACCCAATAGAGATCACTTCTGTCATAAACACCAGGCTATTCAGGAGGCTCATCAAATCTGTCTACACGCCTGCTTTCTAAGGGTCCTGGCTCCATGATTTGCACTTGGGGCACAGGTTGGACTATGGGAGGACTTTGAGATCTGGGAGGGCTTTGGACTATCTGGGATTCTTTTAGTGAGGAGGGAGCTTGGACGGAGGATATTATTTCTTATTGTGGAACGGGGGGCGGGGAGTTTAGGAATTCGAACGAGGATGATGATTTTTGTGTTGACTCGGGCTCAGGCTTTGGGATGATTAAGGATTGGTTGTCATCAGTATCGGAGTCAGAGTCAGACACCAATATGATTTCAACCTTTTCGTGAAAGGGTTCGAACTTAACCATGGCTGTCCTTGGATCCAATGGAGCTGGACCTTAAAACATGGGCTCGTCCTCTATCATCATGTACTCCTGAGCCTCGTACCTCTTATCACTGGACCCCTGTATATTTGTTCTCTCTGATGCAGCTCCCCCTTCAATCAACATAAGGTCCTCAGACTGAGTCTTTTGACGCTTCTCCCCCTCATGGCGATCAGGGTCGTCCTGATCGTCATGTTTTCTCTTTTGGGACTCAGCCTGGGGACGACACTGGAGCTCGATAACTGCAGACTTAAGACGGTCCATGCGGGAGTTGAGTTGCTCCTGGACTTGAAGTATTAATCAGTTTTGCGCGTCTATCTTGTCTGATAACTCCTGAATCATCATTTGGATTGATCGGGTCCCTGGTGGAGGCACATCCTCAATAGCGACACCCTTACCCTTAATTAATGAGAGAAGGGCGGTATGTCGTTCCTCGATAGCCTCCTTGTGGGCGCCCAGGGCAGCCTGGGTAACAACACCGGCAGCACGTAGAGCTGCCGTTAACATCTCGATGTTGATTTGGAGATGGCCTGAAGTGGATGGCGTAGATGAAGCCACTCCAGGTCTTCCTTCCGTCATCTCTAGCTCCACAATCGGATGCGCATATCCAGAAGTTTGAGGAGCTGCCACGGAGGCAGCTCGTTGATGGGACGCCACGAAGGCGTCGTGCGATGTGTGTGGGGGTGAGGAGTGAGCTGTGGGAGAAAGATGTTCGGTCACATGGGGCGGAGTGTGACCTCGTTCAACACCACGACTCTCCAAATGAGAGGGTGATGGCGTGTGTGGTAGATCCCCGTGTAATGAAGTAGCACCCTGTTGAGAGGATGCTAAGTGGGTGGTTGGCGTGAATTCGACCATTGGACTGATGGTCTGAATGTGGGTTGACGGCTAATGGGGCTGTGATCACCCTCGAATGTTATCTCAATCCCTCTTACAACAGAGACGGTTCTTTCGGAATCCGCCGTCTCTGCCGCCTCACCTTCTCCTCCCTCCCTTACACTCACGATCTCCCGCTCACCTAAACCCAATGATTGTTTAACTTCCACCGCTTCTCCCTCTTCCTCACTCGCTCGTATCTTACCTTCGGACTGGGTAGTCTCAGTCGGATCTGACCGAGCTTCATCCGGATAAAATTCTCTAAATACGCCCTTACCCGTTCAAATTGCACTGCCCTTTGAAGAAGGGACAGTGGGATTGTCATTACTGGTACAGAAGGAGCCCCTTCCGGTAGATTGAGCTTTTGGATGGTAACCGTCGGGTATACATCAGCCTCTGGACGTTCATGTATATCCTCTTCGTTGTCCATGGCATATTGAATTATCAGTTGTAGGAACCGCTGGAGAGGGATGTATTTACGTCCACGTTTTGTGCTCCTCTCCTGGTTAACTCGTCTTAATTCCTCGAATAGGAATGCAACATAATCATAATGTCTGTCATACGCGAAGGCTGCGAACATTGCCAGGACTTGAATTGATGCGGAGTCGTGTCCAGGATGCTTGGCGGTGAAGCATTTATTGATGACGTCGAAAAGAATCCGCCAGTGAGCTTGAAGATTCTTGGTCCTGAAATTCGATGGCTTGGTTAGCGGACCATCGTAGCCCAAGGCTTGGATTTCATTTAGGGTTTCGAGGGGGGAGGAATTGGGGCAAACTATAGGCGATGCATGGAATGGGCTTCAGCGGGTAGGCGTAGGATATGGCGGATGGCTGCGGTGGTTATTTTGACTGGGACACAGTCTATAGTGGAAGTGTAGTGCGGTTCGACATCGACTACAAATTTTAAATGATGCCAGAACTGTTGTAGGTAGATTTAGGGTACAGAAATGGCTGTGGAAAGTGAATAGAAGATTGGGTGGTTTTGAAGGATGTCAAAGGCATGTGTTTCGGTTTCGTGGCTTAGGATGGATACATCAAGCTGCCAATTGTGTGGCATGAACTCAACGTATACAGCGTGGGGAAGAATGGATTCTTCGGGTAATTGGGCGTTGTTGTTAGGAATAGGGGAATGGGGTATGGTAATTGCAACTGGGGGTTCCATGATTCCTGTAAAGGTGCATCAAAGTTAGAACAGAAGACATTAGATGATAAGACATTGATACTAAGTCTGGATAAGTGTGAAATAGAAACTGCCTGATCTGTTTAAAGCATTGGGTCTTTATTAGTAGAATGGAATTCTACTGAATAAAGTCCAAAGTCAATCGTTAAGAGACCAATGTTAGAACATGCATTTTCACTCAAACACTGATCGTAACTCTAACCAATGGTGCACCGGACTGAAAATCTTTTTGGGTTTTTGATTTATAATGAAAATGCAAAAATGGAAAATTTTAAAAAATATGTTAAGTGTTGGATTTCGGATGGGCCTAATTCGGATGAACAGGACCACCGAATTCGGATCTAACCGAAATCCGGATGATGAATGATAAGTGCAGGTGATGGTCCGAATTCGGATGCTGTTGTGAATTCGGATGGGGACCGAAATCGGGTTGATGCATGCAAGCAGAAGGAACAGTCCGAATTCGGATTGAATCCAGAATTCGGATGGGGACCGAATTCGGATCTCAGCCGACTTTGGATGCACAGTGTATGAGAAATTAAACTTAGGAAAATAATGAAAAATTTGAACATTCTTTGAAGGACCGAATTCGGATGAACTGTGATCCGAGTTCGGATGCACAGTGTCCGAATTCGGTCGTTGTAGTTGGAAAAACTTTGAAATTTGTTTAAGTGAGTCATCCGAATTCGGGGCTTGGTCCGAATTTGGATTGTCCGAAGTCCAACAGTTCATTTAATTTTTCATGCACCATGCTACGTGAACAGTTGTGATTGTGTCAAAAATGCATGAAAATGAAGATCCTAGACTAAAAACATGTAAGGAACATTTTATTTAACTACAACTAACTAAACAAAGTAGATTTAAAGTCCTAAAAATAGTAAAAACCGAAAAAACTAACTATGAAAAAGTTGAAAATCAAACACTTAATATAGGGAGTTATAGGCTGAAATAAAGTTAGAAAATAGTTACCTTATAGTGCCGAACTCGAAATATGCAAGAAAAACGAAAGAAAAAGATGATCCACAAAGCTTTAATGTTCGAAAATGGTGGTTCGGCGGTGAGTTGTTCGTCGGTGGTGAAGAGAGAAAGAAGAAGAAAAGTTTGAAATATCTTGAGGGTGAAGGAATGGACCATTGACCGTTGACCCGTCCTATTTAAAGGGAGCGGGTCGGGTCGGGTACCACAGGATCCGAACCCAATACGCATCTGGGCCGCCGGATCTCAACAGAAACACACAAAACATGGGCTTTGAACCAAAATAAAAGAAATAAACATTTTGCACAAAAAATTGGCCCAAAATCAAACTCTTTTTGTATTTTTTTTTTCTTTGAAACTTTAAAAAATAAGTAAATAAAATAAAATAAAATCAATAAAATAAAATAAAAAAATATTTTTGTGATTTTCTATTAACAATTAAGTTAGGACAAAATAAAATAAAATAGAATAAAAATAAAATGTTTTTGGCCTTTTTGAGGATTTTAGACAAATAAAATCTTTTTGTGATTTTCTGACCGACCAAATTAAACTTTAAAATAAAAAAAAAATTAACCAACCTAAAATTTAAAATTTTAACTAAGAGGAAAAATTATAAAAACTAACATCCTAACTATACTCTCCCTCAAATAAACACCTATTCGCCTCTTTTTCTTTTTTCAGATGAATTTCTTGAACCTATTTAGCCTTAAAGATACAGAAAAACCTGGATTAAATTTGCGTCCCACTCAGTGATGAACAATTTACACAGCAATTTGTCAAGATTATTAATTATTAAAGATGTACATAGATAAAGAAACATTGAATTTTAATTTTGTGACACAACCCTTAAATTTAAAATAAAAATATTTTCTAAAACAAAGGAATTTCAAACATGATAGTTTGAAATATATTTATTTTAGACAATGTCTGACATTTAACTAGAAGGAGGATTCAACATGCCGATATGGGATACTAAAAACTGAAAACGAGGTTCGTCTAAAGCTTTAGTAAAGATATCTGCAAGTTGATATTCCGTGCCAACAAAATACAGCTCAATTGTTGTCTTTTCTACGTGATCTTTAATAAAATGATACCTGATATCTATATGCTTTGTTCGAGAGTGCTGCACGGGATTGCAAGATATGGCAATTGCACTTCGAGAATCGCAGTAAATTGGGATATTGGTGACTGAGAATCCATAATCACGTAATTGTGTTCTCATCCACAGCACTTGAGAGCAACAGCTTGCAGTTGCTACATACTCAGCTTCAACTGTGGATGTTGAAACACAATTCTGCTTTTTGGAGGACCAATTCACCGATCTGTCTCCCAAGAACTGTATTCCTTCTGATGTGCTTTTCCTGTCAACTCTACAACCTGCAAAATCAGCATCTGAAAAGGCAGTGAGATCAAAATCGGTTCCCTTTGGATACCAGAGACCAAGATCGGGTGTACCCTTAAGATAACGAAAAATGAGTTTTACCGCAGTTAGGTGTGATTCTTTCGGGTCGGCCTGAAAACGAGCACAAAGACATGTTGAAAACATTATATCAGGTCTACTAGCAGTCAGATACAGTAAGGATCCTATCATCCCTCTGTAAGTTGTATTATCGACACTTTTCCCAGAAGGATCGGTGTCTAACTTACAGTTGGAAGCCTTGGGAGTTGCGATACTCGTGCAAGAGTCTAACTTATACTTCTTGAGAATCTCAAGAGTATATTTCGACTGGTTCACAAAAATCCCATTTTCAAGTTGTTTGACTTGTAATCAGAGGAAAAAATTCATTTCCCCTATCATACTCACATCGAACCTGGACTTCATTAGGGCTGAAAAATCCTTACAGAAATTACTGTCAGTAGATCCATATATAATGTCGTCGACATATATTTGCACTAGCATTATGTGTGGGCCTTCCTTTTTCGTGAACAGAGTTGTGTCCACCACGCCTTTGCTGAAACCAGCAGAGATAAGAAAATTAGAGAGACTATCATACCATGCGCGAGGTGCTTGTTTTAAACCATAGAGGGCTTTGTCTAGCACATAAACATTGTCAGGTTTATGTACATCAACAAATCCTTGTGGTTGTTCAACGTACACCTCTTCGTTAAGTTCACCGTTAAGAAAGGCTGTCTTGACATCCATCTGGTACACTTTGAAGTCCTTGTGTGCCGCGTACACCAAGAAGATTCTGATAGCTTCGATCCGTGCAACTGGAGCGAAGGTCTCGTCATAATCTATCCCTTCTTGTTGTCGGTAGCCTTTGGCAACAAGTCTCGCTTTGTTCCTTATCACAATGTCATTTTCATCTCGTTTGTTCTTATAGATCCACTTTGTTCCGATAACTGTTCGGTCTTTTGGCTTGGGAACTAACAGCCATACTCTGAGCTGTTTAAACTGGTTGAGCTCTTCTTGCATTGCAACTATCCAGTCTGGGTCTTTTAGGGCTTCATCCACACGAGCTGGCTCTATCATACTAAGGAATGATGCGAAGAGACATTCATTAGTAGACGCCCTACGTGTTTGGACACCAGTTGAAAAATCACCAATGATTTGATCGATTTGGTGACATCGGGTCCATTTAGTCTCGTGTGGAAGGGGTGCTCGGGATGGAATCTCAGTGGTGAGAGTGGGGATGGATGACGATTCATGGTCAATGGTTTCTAGTGATGGTACCACTGGTTCCCGTTCGAGTTCCGAATGTTCGGGTGAAGGAAGGATGTTTGGCATGATATGCGAGGGTATTTCAGGAGTAGATTCAACTGCTGTAAGGTCTTGACTCTACAGATCTATCCTAACGCGACACACACCAACGAGTGCGGAATCCTCGTTAGCGGCTTGACGGTAATATCACACTCACACGAAACACGGAGACTACCACAACGCTGTACGATCGACGAAGAACGCACCTACGAGATGATTCTCTCTGAAAACACTCACTATCAGCTGATAAACTCGAGATCGCCCTTTTGTTTAATCTCACACGAATTCTGCAAAAGTCCCTTAATGATTCGAGTTAATCTCTAATTATAGAGGTCCATTCGAGTTTGTCATTGGACAAACTCGAATCAGGCTCAAGGCCCATTCGAGTTTGTCCCCTTGACAATCTCGAATCTGCCTTATAGCACACATTCGAATTTACTATAAATTCGAATGTCATTTCATGATGAATTCGAATTTATTCTAAATTCGAATTTCACATATTAAACTTATATTTGAACTTATGTTTTAACTTATGTTTGAATTTATCTTTGAACTTTATGTTTGAACTTCTTGTAATACATTACATCAAATTCAAACATACAATCAATAACTATCAAACATATATAAACACATATATCAAACACTCGTTAATATTCAATACTTTGCAATATCACTTGAACCAAAATGCTAATACACTTAGACTGCTATCGTCACACAGGGTGTACCAACAACTGCGGATGTATCAGTGGATGATGTTGATGGATGAGGATATGATGTGGATGAAGATGGATCGGATAAAATTTGTGGTGCAGTTGAATTGTTGGATGGATTACCTACATTATTAGAAACATTAGAAACATTAGCGTTAGGACCGAAAAATTCTACGTAAAAAGGATCAAATAAATTAACTAAATTGGAAGATGAAAAAGAAGTAGATTGAGTAGAAGAGTCTCCAGGCATTGGTGTAATGCGTGGTCCTGAATGATCAACTTCGGGTGCCAGTTCAGCCAACTCATCAAATGTGACATGCACACTTTCATTGACTGTCCTGGTTCGGGTATTGAATGCATGATAGGCCTTCGAGTTGGATGAGTATCCAATGAAGATCGCTTCATCCGCTTTTTCGTTGAATTTCCCGAGGTTGTCTTTATCATTAAGCACATAGCACCTGCAACCGAATACACGTAAGTACTTGATAAAAGGTACTTTATTCAGGAAGAGTTGATATGGATTTTTATTGAAGCGCTTATGGATTATGGAGCGATTATGTGTGTAGCAAGCTGTTGATACGGCTTCGGCCCACAAGAACAGAGGTAGCTTTGAGTAGGTCAACATTGTACGAGCGGCTTACACAAGGGTACGGTTACGTCTTTCGACGACTCCATTTTGTTGAGGTGTTCTAGCAGCAGAATATTGATGTTGAATACCTTTGGATCGAAGGAAGCCCTCAACTACCGAATTCTTGAACTCCGTGCCGTTGTCAGATCTGATTGATTGAACGGACAGTTGCTGTTGGGTTTCGACACTCTTTATAAAATCGATGATTTCTTGAGCTGTCTCATCCTTGGATCGCAAGAACTTAACCCGGGTATATCGTGAGTAATCATCAATGATAACCAACACATATCGCTTCCCATATATGCTTTGGGTCCGCATCGGTCCGCATAAATCCATATGAAGTAACTCTAACACTCTCTTCGTTGATGATTCGGATTTTGGTTTGTGAGATGATCGTTTCATCTTTCCCTTCTCACAAGTTCCACAAAGATGGTCTTCGTATCGTAATTCTGGGAGACCTTTAACCAGTTGTTTCGCAGCCAGCTTGTTGATGTTTTCAAAGTTTAAGTGGGATAACCTTCGATGCCATGACCAAGAGTCTTTTGAAGAGGCTTTTGATAAAAGGCAGATTCTATCCTTAACCATGAGCTTAGCTACATCTATGGTGTAAAGGTAAGAGTTACGGGAACCGGATAAGATTTCTTTGCCATCTATACTCTTAACACTGCAGTTCTTAGCCCTAAATGTAACTTCAAATCCTTTATCGCGGAGCTGTCCTATGCTAAATAGATTATGTGATAATCCCTCAACATAGTCAACGTCCTTGATGACTAGATTATTTAAGACTAAGTCCCTGTATCCTTTTATATGAGCCTGATGGCTGTTCCCGAATTTTACCGTCCCACAATATTGTTCAACTACGTTGGACAGTAATTCTCTTCTCCTAGTCATATGCTTGGAGCAACCCGAATCCATATACCAGATGGATTTAGCCTGAAAAACAAATAAATTCATATAATGAACATCTATAAGCATTCAAACACATCCATCTTTCATTGACAATCAAACTGTGTTCTGAACCGAGATGTTCAGAAACATGATGAAATAAGACAGGGTCCTGAGCTGTGTGCACAGAAGCCAAACGTGTCGGTTTAAGCACAACTGACAAGCAAAAGAACGGGTCCTAGTCTATGTTAACTAGAATCCAATTCATTGAAGTACGAGTCTTGATCAGAAGTAACCAAGAACCATCTGCATTAAGATCACACAACTTTGGGTACCCATCTTAATATGGGTCCTTTTTGGTTAGGAGTTCCAGGTGAATATGGCACGTTTGCAGTTTTAGGAACCCATTTAGCAGTTATGTGTGGTCCGGATGCATAGCAATTTGGAATCCATTGAAAATTAGATTTATCAGGCTTTGGAACCTTAGGCGATGAAATTACCTTCGGTTTTTGACTTTTTGAGACCTTTTTGACTTTTGCTTTGGTTTTGGGCCTTGGCAAAGGACAAGTCTCATTTTTCTTTGTGGTCGATGATGCAACATTTTTTATTTTCTTTTTGCGAATTCTTTTAGCAGGATATGGCACAAAAGCATTCATTTTAGAAACTTGGCGTCTAAAACGAGTTGGACATAAATTGAACAAGTCACTAAAAGAGTACTTTAAACAAGAAGTAGAATTCGTTACATCATTACACAAATTGTTTTCTGAGATTACAGGCATCCTATCTCTAGAAACAAATTCAATTAGCATTACAACCTTCTTCACAAAAAAACTTGTAAAATCCTGCATGGTGGTTTTTGGGACTCTTCTTATATAATCTGTAGGAACAAAACGACGAGAGTCAGTACACATGGAAGATTTAGACTTTACAGACTTTTCTTTTGTTGGTGAGTGGGTTTCTTAAAAGACTTGGATTGAGTCTGAGTCTTTTTAGAAACCTCAGCTTTAAAAGGTTTTGAGCGCTCACCTTTACAATTAATAGAAGAATTTTCTGTTTTAGTCTTACCTTTGTTAGATGACACAAGTGGGATTTTGGTGGGATGAGAAACCGTTGGTTGTTTTAAAAGATCTTTTAATGTTTGAGGATCCATGTCAAAATTTTCTCTGTAGACAGTTATTTCTACAGATTGTCGAAAACTTTGATTTACCAATTTTTCCTCACTCTTAAGAAGAGCTTCCTGAAAATCAAGAGCTATCTTTTGAGTTGACTTTAATTCCTTTTCTAAAACAGTAATTTGATGTTCAAGAACTTTTGTAGGAATGTAAAGGCGATGGATTGGTTTTACAGGTTCTGCTTTCATTTCAGCTTCTAAATAACTAGACAAGAAGTCTTCCTCTAAAGTGGGTACTCTAGAAGGATAACTCTCGTTTAGTTCTTCATATTGATGACTCAAAAAAGAAAGATTTAAGTCCTTTTGGGTTAAAACTTCTTTTGATGACTCAAAAAAGAAAGATTTAAGTCCAGCTCCCATATAATTCATGTCATAAAATAAAGGTAAAACTCTTTGAGCCTTTTCCAAATATTTAGGATTTTTAAAACCGATTCATTGTTTAGAATGGTAAAACCTAGTTTCTTTGGGCTGATTCAAGTGAATAGTTTGTTCAGTTTGACCCCGTTTTAAAAATGCATCGTCAAGGGTCTTTATTCGTGAGTACAAACTTATTCTTTCTTCTTTTATCATTTTGTATTTTTCTAAGCTGTCTATATTTTCCATACTTACTGTCTCTAATTGTAACAACCCGAACTTTAATTAACGACAATTAGCAATAATAAACATGATTAGCATTAATTAACAAGTTTAGAGTTAATTAATATGTTAAATGTAATTTTAATTACATTTATTAGCTATTTAATTTTAATTAAGTTGATAAAAGTTACAATTAAGTTATAAGTTTTATTTATAAAGTTGGTTATGTCAAAATTAAATTAATAAAAGTTATATGTGATAATTACAGAATATGTAATTTAATTTTTATAATTAAATGAAAGAAAGATAAATTAAAAGGGGTCAAATGATAAAATGAAAATTGTAATTTTATAAATACCCAAACATGGGTTCTGTTCATTTTTATCAAGAGAAAAGAAAGGTCTATTACATCTCTCTTTCAACCCTCTCAAACCCACGTTCCTCCCTTTTTGTGTTCATCACAAATCCGTCTCCATATCATCTTCTTCATTTCATCAAATTGTGCAATCAAATTCAAGATTTCAAAAGGGAATCATCAAGCAATTAACAAGCATCAACTATAGATCAAAGAATCAAGGTAATATCATCATTAGATGTGTTCTTATGTGTTTTTAAACCATGGTTTCTGGGAAATGTTGCGTAAGCTCCAAAAGCTGTCAAAAAGTTGAAATAAAAACCATGCATGTTTACTTATGAACTAAATGGATTATATGTGCATTTTTATGATTTCAATTTCATGTATTAAAAGAAAATTATGAAAGATAGTTGTTGTCATTTGTGTATTCTGTTTTGAATTCGCAGCAAGAACAGGCCTTCGGCCATTGTTGCATAATCATGAATGTGTGTTGGTTGCTCATTTTGTTTTCCAAATCGCTCTTAACACCTTGAAATTCCTGCTGGAAAGGAAGCAAAAACAGAAAAGATTAAGCAGTACAAGTGTTGCGTGGGACTGCATGCCTACCGAAACCTTCAAAGGTTTCGGTATTGAAGACTACCGAAACAGTCACAGCTATCGAAACCCACCTGAAACCATTACCGAAACCATGAAACCACAAATATAATACAGAAACCATGCTGGAAATTGAAGAAGTATTGAGACCCCATGTGTAATACCAAAACCATTCATGGTTTCGGTATGTATGGTACCGAAATAAACAGAAACAACACCTTTTCTAGTTAATCAATTCAGCAACCTTTTCACTATTTTTTTGTAACTTGGGCTGTGAAGTATAAAACAGAATCAGAAACTGTTAGGCACAAAAAGGCCTCAGTCAAACCTGTTCTGCATCTGAGGGGGAGATTCTTAATCAAACCTGTTGATGCATTTGACGGTTGAATTTAAGGCCTGTTATATGCCTTATTGAAACCTGAAAATGATTTGGAATATCAGCCCAAAGCTGTTCAATGTGTTGCAACAAAGGCAGTTTACCCAAGCTGTTCAGTCTGCTGAACAGGCTGGACATAAACTGTCTACGCTGCTCTACACTGATGAGCAGCTTGGGCAGTTTACAAGTGTTCTGTTCTTTGTGAACAGAACCTGTTCTTTGTGAACAGGCTAAGCACTTTATGGAATATGTTTCCAAGTCCTCATGTATTGTTTTTGACTACAAGATCAGTTTACAAAGTCGAAGACAAAGTGGAAAATAGAACTGCTCAGCCTGCCCACGCTGTTCTGTTACATGAAGACAAAAGGATATCTGAAAAAGGGTGACAGACCTTTTTCTTATATCAAAATAGGCCTTAACAAAGGAAGAAAGACGCAAAGTTGACATTCCTTATTTAGTTAAAGCCAATGCAACAGTAGACAAAGTGAAAAGACAAAAGTTCTGCCCACATGAAGACAAGTCTGCTTTTCAGAATGTGCAGAAAAGTTTATGTTGTCTTTTCAACAAGACTTTCCCTTTTTCCTTTCGTCCAATAAAGAAGCTTCACTTAGATCCTCTGAGTGAGTATAAAAAGAAACTTCCAAGGATTGAAAGATTAAGCCAAAAAAATGTAAGTGCTGAATCCAAGAATGAACGTGCATTCAAGTGTGTCTTTCATGCATGCAAGTCTGCTTGAATAAAACAGTGCTTGGTGTCTAAGCTGTTCTTGTTCAAGCTGTTCCTCTGAGTCTTGTAAACACAGTGAGTGATTCTTAGTGAGTGTATTCATTGTAACTAGTTTAAGTCTGTCTTAGACTAGTTAAACATACTGTTGTATCTGTCATCTCAGCTTGAACTTTTCCGCATTCAAGCTAGTTTGTAATTAACATTTGTTGATAATACATACAAACATTGAGAAAATTGTGTGTAGTTTTTAAATTGCTGTATTCACCCCCCCTCTACAGCTTAAGGCTATATACTTGGGATATCTTTTGGGACCTACAGAAACAACAACTTATGTATATATATAGCTGTTCTCGGTTGATACCAGCACTGATATGCATATACATATATATGTTCTGGGATTTCTAAATCACAGCAACCCATTTACGTTTGCTTAAATACAATATATGTGTGTGCATGGTGTGTGTGTGTGTGTGTACAGCGGAATAAAACAGAAATAGTACCGAAATCCATGAAGAACCGAGACCCATCCTGGGACTACCGAGAAATACCGAAACCATGAGTGGTTTCGGTAATGTTGTAACCTGCAGAGTGAACCACGAGACCCTATAAGCTGGAACCATATTAAAACCATTAAGAACTGAAACCATTTGGACATTACCGAAACTCCAATACCGAAACAAACAATTCCAGCAGCAATCGTTTTCCTTTTCGTGTGGGTGTTGTGCGTATATATGCATGTTGTCAAGACAGAAACAATATTTCTTATTGGAGCTTAAATGTGTGTGCAGTGTGTGCAGAATGTACAAACAAAAATAGGAAAGACAACCATCAACTTTCTTCTCTTTTCATTCTAGTTTCATAAATGTAGTATGTGTGTGCAGTGTGGGTGACCAAACAAATTCAGCAACCATTCATATATCTTTCTTTGACTTTAATTTCTCAAATGTGTATGTGTGTATGGTGTGAATCAAAAACAGAAACATGCATGTGCTTACTTGTTCCTTTACTTTCATTAAAAAGAAATATGTGATGAGTATATATATATATATATATATATATATATATATATATATATATATATATATATATATATATATATATATATATATATATATATATATATATATATATATATATATGTATATATATATATATATATATATAGCCTATATATATGGGTTTTGTGGCTTTAAAACATGAAGTTGCACATATATAATCGTACATTTGTCAAATTAAAGAAAAGATTAAAACATGCATATGAATGATTGTTTAAATAGCAACAAAATGAGCAATATATTTATACATCAAGGCTTATAAAACCCATGGGATTGCAAAAATTAAAAGTGTATGATCATGTATGATTAGATTTCGAAATACATATTTAAGATCAATTTATATATATAAAGTAAAATTTATGATCATAACACTTAGATGATCATCAATTAAAGACATTAAGATCTAAATACATGAATATGAGAATTTGATTATAAATACATTTGAAAGCATAATTATGTTATAATGTTCAATGTGTAATTGACATGATCATATATAAGTTTAATTTGCAAATAAAGTCAAAGAATGACCTAATAGGTCACACATGTCCATGAAATACATAAAAGCTCATAAAGTCATTAAAATTATGTCAAGTTAAGTCATAAGCCTAATAATAATTCAACAAAGTCTGAGATGATAGTATAAGTCAATAAATGTAATAAGTTTATATATAAGCTATAGAAAGTCCGAGAATTTAACAGAAATACACAATTATATTGTGTAATGACATAAAAGCTTATGTAAATTGATTTGTCATACAATTTACAGGTTCAGCTAAATCTAAACTATGTAATATAGCTAAAGTCAATAAAGCCAAGTCAAAGTCAGAGAAGCAAGTCAGAGCCAAAGGCAGTTAAAGTCAGAGCTAAAGTCAGTAAAGTCAAAGCTAAAGTCAAATCCTGAGATAACTCAGGTGGTGGATTTAATCTGCTTGCGAAAGTCAAAGTCAACAGTCATGCAATAAAACCAGTAACAGTGAGTTATAGATATAACTGTATACATGCTTGTCTTTCTGTGAGACATATTGTTGTTCTAGCTTTATTTGAAAGTCTTATATGCTCAGCTAGAATGTGACATGTGCACACCTTGGTACGGTGATGCCCTGTGGATCATGATAGCTTTTAATATATCATCATGCACACTTGTATTTACAGTCTGAATTAGTCTTGGATATATTATTGTTGCTATCTTGATTCATTACTTGAATGCTTTCAGTCATTTGCCTTGATATCAATGCTTTCATATGCTTCCGCATAATTCGAGTGTGAGAAAGTCCATGTCAGTCTATGATTAAGTCTACTCCGATGTTTGCCCACGTTGTCTTACTGGTAGCTAGCCCAGTATGTGGTTGGCCCCCACAATTAAAGCGTGTGCGTGGGATTAAACATCATCCGATCTTAAGTCCTATGTCTCACAATGTCTGGCTGTAGCGGCAGTCATGTCAAAATCGCGCTTAAAGTCAAAGTCAGAGCTCAAAGTCAAAGTCAAAAGTCTAGTCTCCGCTTAAAATTTTATGGCATGTTAACTGTTAAATCTATAATCTCACTAAGCACCGCTTACAGTTGTTGTCGAATCTTTTTACAGGTATAATCAAAGGAAAAGGTCCAGCTGACCCAAGTCTTTAGGATCTGCACGCTCGAAATCGAAGTCATTAGACCACTACTGAATCTGCAATTGGTATTGATTGAAGGCAATAAGCGTAGTGGTTTGGGTAGATCAGTGCTATGTGTTGTTATTTTGTATTAGATTAGTGTCCTGGTGCCCTTTTGTAGTTTTGTTTTGAACATATTGTATGATAATCCTAATATCTGTAATGACTTAATTCCGCATTTTATTAATCTATCTTAGTTTTGATTGATGCTATATTGCTCCTTGGGACCTAGTCATTCAGGACTGCCCCATAAGGGACGGTCTTGACACTAATTGTTTTGAAAGTACAGATATTTCTTCTTTTAAGGAGAGCTTTTCGTTAGATAACCTATCCATAAAAGATTCTAGGTACGTATTCATATCCTGAACATCTACCTTTTCGATTAGCATCTGTTTTATCACATTATTATTAGTTAACCACTTTGATTGATATAATTCAGACGACTCTTTTAAAGTTTGGGCTAGATGTTCAGCCTGCACACACTTTTCAGTTTCAGCATTTAACCTAGCTTCTAAATCAAGTATATGTGTGTGCAATGTACATTCACTATTTACAGATAAATTATTTACATGCTTTGGAATGTAACAGGAATGTACCTCTCGTGTCTCTGAATCTGATGACGAACATTCGGGATCGTCGGATCTGGCCATCAGACATGCTGGTGGATTTGTCGTTGTCTCCCCCTCATCAGCACTGTCTGAATCCGAAGCAGTAGAAGTAGCATAGCTATCCAATCCCAGACGATCAACCGTGTAGCAATTCTTTCATTTATCGTCCTCGTCATCGGTGTCTTCAGCATCCCAGTAGTCTTCCTGGGCGACGAGAGCCATAACATCTGTTCGTTTCTTGGCGGCCTCTAAATTCCGCTCATAGTAGTCGACGTCCCTGTCAAACTTGTTTTTACACTCCCGAGCAAAGTGGCCCTATTTTCCACACTTATAACAGAGACGCTCTTCGGCTCCTTTCGTCTCTTCGGCTCTCGGTCTCTCATCCCTCCTTTCCAACGGCCTCTTGTCGGCACGACGAGGTTCTTGACTGTCATCTCTCCTAGTATCCCTACGATCATACTCTCTTCGATCGTCCCTTCGGTCATCCTTGCGGTCATCACGACGATCATCCCTTCGATCATAGTCGCGTCGGTCATCCCTACGATCATCACGCCTATCGTCTCGCCTTTCATAACGGCGGTCATCCCGATAGTCGCGTCTGTCATCGTATCTCCTGTCATCCTTGTCATCCCAGCGATAGTCGTCCCGACGATAATAATCTCATCTATCATCCCTTCGCTCATCCGAGTACCTCTGCGGACCGCTGTCATAACGGAGCTGATTATTAGTCTTGTTGAAAAATCGTCGTTGTTGGAGACGATTTGTCCATAAGGCTATCTGTTCTTGAATGGTCGCTTCTTCCTCATCGATTACCTCACGCAGAGGAGAAGCATATTTGTACTAGGACGAAGATGAACCTTGAGCAAAAGATGCAGTGGGAATATTCGTGTTGGAGATCAAGGCTAGAGAATCAGTGGGTTTGATGCCGGTGTTGGCAGATAGCAACAAGGATGCGAGTTGATTTGCCATCTGTTTTTGTTGGTCCACATCACCCTGATATTTCTTTAGCTCTTTAAACACCACATTGATTGATACTTCGGGAATGATCAAGACCCGTCGTGTGGCCCAGCACGCACTCTGCCACTCGGGGGCTAAGGCTGAAAAGAACTGGATGTTTATGTCATCCTTGTCCTTTTTGATGTGCAGTTTGTTTAGTTCATTCAGGACTGCACAGAACCTAGTACATGTAGCCTGCAACGACTCCCCGTCTTTGGCTCGAAATTCAGTGAACGTAGCCTTAGCTTCCTCAATCTTTGCACGGTCATCTAGATCGGCCCCCAGCATTTGAACTTCTAACTCATCCCACATTTCTTTAGCAGACATTTTGTTGTCTACTCCGACTAAGATATCAGTGGGGAGGGCCTGATAGATCAGATATTCGGGCCTCTTATCTGCATGCTGCCTGTCTCGCTCGGCATCATTTGCGGGTTCCCTTTCAACCTTTGATGCGAGTACAGGGGGTCAGCCTCGGGTCTAGTAGCTATTTCCTGATAGTAGATAACGGGGCCCTCAGATATGGATTGAAGCATAAGGTTTCCGTTGGAAGCACAAGTGAAATTAAGTGAATTAAAATTGCCTGATCTGGACTTCGGATGGTCCGAAGTTCGGATGAGATCGAAGTGGGGTCCAAAGTAGGCAAGATTTGGTCCGAAATACACTTAAAATGGTCTGAAATCGACCAAAGTAAGGTCCGAATTAGGGTCCTAGATGGTCCGAACTATGGTCCGAAGTGCTACAGTACAGGTCCGAAATACAGCAGATATTCAAACTTTCAGAAACAGTCCAGCCTTAAAAGAGCAGATTTTTGGCCTAAAATGGTTTCTAAATGATTGGAAAATTATTTTAAACACTTTTTAGCCTTTAAAATGTACCAAAACACTTAAAAATCTTTACAAATGGACCAAAAACGCAAGAAAACCCATGTTTTTTAAATATTTTCAACACTCGATTATGTGAGGAATATGATGTTAAGATGGAACCTAATAAGCTCTAAATCAGTAGGAAGTGATTAAGTGACGATTATATGACAAGAACAACACATAAACAGCTGAATATTGAAGAAAATGAAGATCTAACCGAGAATATTGATGAAAAAGTCGATGAAGATGATGTAGAACAGCAGCAGAATCCGATTTTTGAAGTTGAAATCCACCTTTTTGTGCTCTGATACCAATTATTGTATATGATTCCCAGTATATATCAGCACATTCAAGTTCAATAAACACTCACAAGAAGAATTCTCACTCAATAATTGTGAAATGATTACAAGAACAAAAGGAATGTTGGGAGAATATTAAAGATGGCGGTTGCAACAAAAGGATATTCTATTTCATAAATTGTCAACCCTGTATATTGTGAAACCCTAGGAGCCTATACATAGGCTCCTTTAATTAACTTACAAGGATTGGCACAAAAGGCCCTTGAACTTTTCACACAACATAAACTAACTAAGAAATAAATTACAAGGCTAAATATTATCTTAATAAATATTACAAAATAGATCCACAAGATCGAAATTTAATATCTAACAAGTGGGAGTCGTGTTGGAGGCTTAAATAGTGAAGATGGGATTTGCACATTCTTTTAACTAAGAAGAGATATTCCTGGGCCCCTCGGCGATCGATACTGACAGAAATGCATGGTCGTGCTCGGACAGAATTGATGTGTTCTACTTTGTTTGATACAGTTCAGTATGAGACCAGGGAGTCGAGAAACATAATTGTGTTTGCTAAGGTTGATCTAATCCACGCCTAGCTCTCACATTGAAATATCGCGATGCATAGGATATATTCTAAGTTTCTTTTTGGAAGGTTGTATCAACAAAAATGCCCGAATGGGAGTCAGAGTTTTTATGACATTGGTTGCCTAAAGTGTCTAGCCAGGACCTCCTTTAGGTGCATGTTGTAGAACAATACGTCGTCTTACGCAAGTGGAAGTATGTTAGTGTATGGTGTGTAAAGATGACAATACTACTGCATCATGGCTGATTTCATAAAACACTTGAGGGTCACACCGATGAGCACAATTGAGCAGATGCAATCGAACGATAGAGTAAATAATATTGGATATTATTTATGACATGAAATGATCATTGAGATTAAATTAATGGGTGATTAATTAGATCTCAAAGTAGGGGGACTAAAATTGTAATATTAGATATTGTAGTGATTTAATTGTCATTGGATGATAATTAAATAATTATTCAGTCTTTTATTTATTATTGAATATTAAATAAAAGATTGGTTTATTGGAATTAGTATTATCATCTATTATTAGATATTTGGATGGATAATCATAAACAAATAAAAAGAGATAATTATAAATAATTATCTGGTCATTTATATATTATTAGATAATATATAAAAGATAAATATTATTTAATAGATATATAATTATAGAGATAATTATATAAGGTTTAAATAAGGGTTAGGTGTCATTTTGACCACCCAACTTTTAGATTTTTTTTTGAATTGGCCATTAAACTATTTTTCATCCCGATTTAGCCACTGAACTATTTTTTGTATATAAATTAAGTCACTAAACTTTCTTTTTACCGATTTAACCACCAAAAATTGTTCCGATTTAACCACTAAACTTTATATTTTGTACCGATTTATCCATTAGCTTTATTCATTTTTTTTCAAAATAGAACACTAAACTAAAGTTTAGTGGCTAGATTAGAACAAAAAAATAGTTTAGTGACTAAATGAGACAAATTTAAAAGTTAAATGGTTAAAATAATACTTTACCCTTTAAATAATAAAAATAATTTATTAAGATATATATTATATTATTAGATCAAAGTTTAATTAAATCAAAACTCTAAACTATATATATATATATATATATATATATATATATATATATATATATATATATATATATATATATATATATATATATATATATATATATATATATATATAGGGAGGTTCATTTGAGAACTTTTATGCATCGAGACACAAAAGAACCTATATCATCCATTAGATCAAAAAATTGTATGGATTAGATTAATGGCAAAAGGGTAAATAGTTGGACAATTTTATGCATCTTGTGCATTTTAAAAACAAACAAGGAAGGGCATTTTGGGGAATGTGGATACCTCATTAAATTTAATATTTCAATAAATAATCAAGTAATAAATGCTAAATAAAATCAATTGATACATTTCCAAATTTAACAAAAATTATACAAATTCAAAAAAGATGATGGAGATCGATGCATTTCATCGTTAATTGCGTTTATCTATGCATCATGTTAAAAAAAGACGCATTTAACAAAAAAAATACACAAATTCATTTATGCATCATGTTCAACTTGTTGATCATTCATGTATGCATCGTGTTCGTCGTTCATATACTTCATTCATCTATGCATAATGTTTAACTTGTTCATCATTCATCTATGCATCGTCATTGTTCATCATCCATTTATGCATCATCATTTTTCTTTATCGTTCATCATCCATCTATGCATCGTCATTGTTCATCATCCATCTATGCATCATCATTGTTCATCATCCATCTATGCATCATCATTATTCATCATTCATCATCCATTTATGCATCGTGTTCTTCATAGTTATCATCGGTTGCATCTCTTGTTCATGTTCATCATCATCGTGGTTCACCGTTAATCTTCATATTCAAATCATCATCACTATGAAAATCATGAAGAACATGATTAGAGAGAAAGGGAGAGAGAGAGAGAGAGAAATGGGGAAGAAAATGAGGAATGTAGTTAATATGAGATTTTAATTCAAGATGTAACTCCTAATTATCTTTTAATGATTTTTAGATTTAAATAAGTTACTATATCTTTAGTTTTCCATAAATGCCCTTTGTGCACCCTTGGTAGATTATCGGATGCACAAAAGTTCCTCGAGGTTCTCGATGCATATAAGTTATCAATTGAAACTCAATATATATATATATATATATATATATATATATATATATATATATATATATGTGTGTGTGTGTGTGTGTGTGTGTGTGTGTGTGTGTGTGTGTGTGTGTGTGTGTGTGTGTGCCGTGTGATATTGGAGAGATGAAAAAAAGAACAGACATTACACATACATACATACACGAACCACTACAAAATAAAAGCCTTTTAGTACTGAACATTTCTGTCAGTAAAACTCAAAAACAGTCACTAAATCCACTTTGACTTTCTCCATCTGAAATAAAAAGAGTCACTAAAACCTCATATCTATAAATACTAATAAAAGAGTAACTATACTCATTAGTTCTGAAGCCACGTGTTATCACCATGAATCGACATGTGGCGTTTATAAGTTTTAAAAATAATAAATAAATTTAAATTATATTTATACAAATCTAATATAATCTAATTTTAAATTCAAATCAAATCAAACAAAATCTGATACCCTACCAACCTATTAATTACAATGTATTATAATAAAATTTTAAAAAAAATATAAGAAAATAATTAATTAAAGATGGTGATAACCTAGGAACCTTTTAGAGCCCTTGGATCAAAATGGTATTTTTGGAATAAAAAATATTATCTTTCTCTCTCCACATTTTTTATTATATGCATCTCTTTTTCACTTTCTCTATCTTACTTTTTTTTTTCATTTTCATTTTCTCTTTCTTTATTAGAATTGATTTTAATATTAAAAAACGTTTTTTATAAAAAAAAAATATTCTATATAAAAACTTATTTAATTGCTAAAAAAATTAATGTATTCTATATAGTAATATTATATGTCTATATAGAATGTTATATAATTCTATATCTTTTTATATAGATTAATATTACTATTCATAATCTATGTAGAATGTTATGTTTCTGATATATTTCATATATTTTTATGTTTATTATACAAATCTATATCTTTTTTGTAGATTACCATTACTATTCATTGTGTTTTTGGTATATTTTATATCAGTTGCATACCAAGTGTTCGATAAAATGTCTAAATGAAATCTTATTTTTTTTTTGTTTCTATGTGTTTTTGGTATATTTTATCATTTAATCTATGTAGAATATATGATACTTGACATTCTACACGACATTCTAAATAGATTGCATGACATTCTACGTAGATTTTATGTCATTCTACGTAGATTGGATGTTATTCTACGTAGATTGAATGTCATTCTACGTAGATTGTACATAGAATATGTTCGTCGATACTCTACGTACATTGCATGCCATTCTACGTAGATTGCATGTCATTCAACGTAGATTGAATGTCTTTCTACGTAGATTGAATGTTATTCTACGTATATTAACAGTTTTATTCTACGTATTTTTTGTATATTTTATATCAGTTGCATACTAAGTGTTTGATAAAATGTCTAAATGAAATCTTCTTTTTTTTTTGTTTTAATGTGTTTTTGATATATTTTATCATGTAATCTATGTAGAATATATGATATTTGACATTTTACACGACAGTCTACTTAGATTGCATGACATTCTACGCAGATTGCATGACATTCTACGTAGATTGAATGTCATTCTACGTAGATTGCATGCTATTATACATAGATTGCATGACATTCTACGTATATTATACATAAAATATGTTCGTCGATACTCTACATAGAATATGACAAATTCATTTTCAATGTTTTATAATGAAGATTATTTGTAAAATATTAGACATATATGAATATAATAGTTATTAGATGATTTACATGATAATCTACATAGAATATATGATACAAGACTACTTGTAAAAAATCACACATAATCCATGTAGAATGTTATGTTTCTTATATATTTCATAAATTTTTTGTTTCTTATACATTTTCATATCTTTTTATGTAAATGTACATTAACATTCAATGTGTTTTTGGTATATTTTATCATATAATCTATGTAGAATATATGATACTTGACATTCTACATGACATTCTACGTAGATTGAATGACATTCTACGTAGATTGCATGTCATTCTACGTAGATTGCATGACATTCTGCGTAAATTGTACATAGAATATGTTCGTCGATACTCTACGTAGATTGCATGTCATTCTACGTAGATTGAATGTCATTCCACGTAGATTGTGTGACATTCTATGTAAAGTATCGACGAACATATTCTATGTACAATCTACGTACATTGGACAGATTCATTTTCCATATTTATGATTAAAGTTATTTGTAAGATATTATATTTATAATGAATGTAATAGTTATTAGATGTTTTACATGATAATCTATGTTGATTACATGACAATCTACGTAGATTACATCATAATCTACATAGAATATAATACAATACTACTTGTAAAAATCACACATAATCTATGTAAAATGTTATGTTCCTTATATATTTTATATATTTTTATGTTTCTTGTACATTTCTATATCTTTATATGTAGATTAACATTACTATTCAATGTGTTTTTGGTATATTTTATCATGTAATAATCTACGTAGAATATATGATAATTGACATTCTACACGACATTCTACGTAGATTGCATGTCATTTTACGTAGATTGCATGCCATTCTATGTATATTGCATACCATTCTACGTAGATTGCATGTTATTCTACGTAGATTGTATGTCATTCTACGTAGATTGAATGCCATTCTACGTAGAATGCATGACATTCTACGTAGATTGTACATATAATATGTTCGTCGATACTCTACATAGAATATGACAGATTCATTTTTCATGTTTTATAATGAAGATTATTTGTAAGATATTAGATTTATAATGATTGTAATAGTTATTGGATGTTTTACATGATAATCTACGTAGATTACATGATAATCTACGTAGATTAAATGATAATCTAAATAGAATATAATACAAGACTACCTGTAAAAAATAACACATAATCTATGTAGAATGTTATGTTTCTTATATATTTCATATATTTTTATGTTTTTATACAATTCTATATCTTTTTATGTAGATTAACATTATTATTCAATTTCTTTTTGGTATATTTTATATCAGTTGCATACCATGTGTTTGATAAAATGTCTAAATGAAATCTTTTTTTTTGTTTCAATGTGTTTTTGATATATTTTATGAGGTAATCTACGTAGAATATATGATATTTGACATTCTACACGACATTCTACGTAGATTGCATGTCATTCTACGTAGAATGCATGACATTCTACGTAGATTGTACATAGAATATGTTCGTTAACATATTCTATAAAAAAAAAATTCTATATAGACATATAATATTTCTATATAAAATACGTTATTGTTTTAGCAATTAAATAATTTTCTATATAGAAAAAATAATTTTTTTTATAAAAATCGTTTTTAACTTTAAAAATCAATTATAATGAAATGAAAATAAAATGAAAATGAAAAAAGTAAAAGAGAGAAAGAGAAAAAGCATATTTTTTTCTTCCAAAAATACCTTTTTCACACATTTTCAAGATTCTCCACTATCAAAGTTCAAAATAATTACAAAATTGTCATCCAATATATCAACCATTGATTATCATTAATCCAAAGGCCATAAAAGGTTCTTAGGTTCCCACATTTTTATTGTTCTTAGAAGAACCCTCCCATATATATATATATATATATATATATATATATATATATATATATATATATATATATATATATATATATATATATATATATATATATATATATATATATATATATATATATATATATATATGGGAGGGTTCTTCTAAGAACCATAAAAATGTGGGAACCTAAGAACCTTTTATGGCCTTTGGATATATATATATATGGGAGGGTTCTTCTAAGAACCATAAAAATGTGGGAACCTAAGAACCTTTTATGGCCTTTGGATTAATGATAATCAATGGTTGATATATTGGATGACAATTTTGTAATTATTTTGAACTTTGATAGTGGAGAATCTTGAAAATGTGTGAAAAAAGTATTTTTGGAAGAAAAAAATATGCTTTTTCTCTTTCTCTCTTTTACTTTTTTCATTTTCATTTTATTTTCATTTCATTATAATTGATTTTTAAAGTTAAAAACGATCTTAGGTTCCCACATTTTTATGGTTCTTAGAAGAACCCTCCCATATATATATATATATATATATATATATATATATATATATATATATATATATATATATATATATATATATGTGTGTGTGTGTGTGTGTGTGTGTGTGTTTTGGTTTTAGAAAGAAAGAATTGAAATTGAAAACCATGACAAAGAAAAACCGAAACCAAACTGAAACCGAAATAAAAACCAAAAAATCAAATCGTTTAAAATCCAAATCGAAGGGTTTGTTGGATATAGAAACCGATGTTTCGGTTTGGTTTTTGTTTTTTCCAAAAACCGATCCATGCTCACCCTAATCAAAATAATCTTCATTTTTTTAGAGGTTGTTTGTTTACTTCTTAATAGAACCATTAAGAGGCTCATTCAAGGTTAAATGATCTCTTAATGATTCCATTTAAAGGTAAACAAACATCACCTTAATGTCTATAGATACATACTCTTTATATTTTTATAGACACACATTGCATTTGATTTATCTCTAATAAAATTTAAACAAAAAAAATGGATTATGAACTTATTTTATTATTTTTCAATTTTCATAAATTTAGTTTTTTTAAAATAATGATTAGTTAAAGATAAATAAAAATTTAATTTAATATGTTTTTATTATTGGTAAAAAGTTAAAAGTCGCTGCTATTATTGGTAAAAATATAAAACGTTGTTGCTATTATTGGTAAAAAGATAAAAGTTGTTGGTATTAATGGATGGTAACCTGCTATAGCAGGTTTCCAGGTCAAAAGTTGGTATAATCGGTAAAAAAAATACAAAAGTTGTTGCTATTAATGATAAAAAATAAATAATGTTTGTATAAATGGTAAAACTACAAAAAGTTATTGCTATTTTTGACATATAACCCTAAATTGTAACGTATTAAAATAAAAAAATTATTTAAATTAAAACGAATCAAATGTAAAGTCGACATAGTTTTGTTAAAAGATACAATTGACTCGGAATGTATTGATGTTACAAAGTATTTACAATAGAATAAATAAAATATTAAGTTTAATTGAAAAAGATTAATGTAGCTAAATATGTAAATTAAAACGAAAAAAGACAAATTTTAATTCGAAAGGTAATAATGTTACAAAATATCTTAATCAAAACAAATAAAATCCTAGATTTATATATTTTTGGTAAAATTATAATTAAATCAAAATATGTTAACACAATGAAATTGTTAGCTGCTAACGTGTATAAATATAAAAATGTATAAACATGTTAAAAAAAGAAATATAAAACAAATAGATTGAATATATACAAGAGAATTAAAATAAACTAATTAAATAATTAATTAAATCATATTTTATTAAATTAACATTTAAATTTCATAAACAAAAACAAAAAAAAAATGATTAAAACCATAACTAATTAAAAACTATAGGGACCAAAATTGAATTTGAGAATAATGGCAAAATTGTCATTTAGAAAAATTCTATAAATGGAGAGACCAATTCTGCAAGTAAATAGTGTTTAGAGGGACCATTTATGTAATTTTTAAAGACCAGGGACTATTTTCATAATTTTGAGTAAACCACAGGGACCATTTCTGTAATTTACTCTTATTATTATTATTATATATAATAAAGGAAAACATCGAATGTCACGTGTCACCTCTATGTTTTATCAAAAAAGATAATTACAATTTATTGTTATAAGAAAATAAAAGATAAATACAATTTATTATTTTTAAAATATATAAATTTACTTTATTGTTTAATTTACAAATAATGAAAGATAAACACAATGATTATTTTTGTATGTTTTTATTTTTACTTATATACATTTTATATAAATTAAAATTAAAAATATCCACGTAATATGTGGGTCATAAACTAGTAGTCATGAAAATATAATAGCAAATCCAGTTTGTTGTTATTTTTCAGTGTGATTCTTGGGACCAACAATCATGAAAATATTTATAGAAAAACAATTACCATATATGTAACACCCCTCCCGATCCAGAAAATGTCACGTCAACATAATATCATATGTGGCAATAACGCAACGGATCTATAACATATATGTCATAGGATAATGCAGATTATGGCCAATATAAACTTTAAACACAAGATTGATACATTCAAGTTCCCAAACTAACAAAACACAATAATCCCGATTACTAGATACATTGTTCCCAAAACAGCTGTTACATGCAATTCAAAACATTACATCAACAAATAACCGAACTTCAAGTCCGCCCCGAATCTATCTCTGCGGCTGCTGAGGTCCCTTCTGATTCCCTGAACATGTTAGACTCGAATACATGAGCTATAAAGCCCGTGAGCACGCGAGGGTTAACACTGCACATAAGCACATAGCACACATTCCCCATCCCTGTCCCGGTAGCCCAACACACATCTCAGGTACATAAACACAAGTATGAGATCGGAATACCGCACAAACCCTGTGGGGACCCTTCCCCGGCCGACACACCGCACACAGCAGTGAGCAGCAATAACCCTGTAGCACAGGAGCGAGCCGGCTACAGGCCCTGCCGTATATATACGCCCCAAGGACTGTTAGGGACAGTCAACCCGCGCGATTCCCCTTCGCGACTTATCGTCCGTATGGAACTCATCACGGACCCCCGAACCGATCTCACATCTCATACATAACACGTATAACGAATAGAATATACCTGAGGTTCACGTCCCTGTCTCAAATATATATAAACACGCATAATATAGCTACACAACTATAACGTAAAAGATGGCGCGCGTTTAAAAAAACGACTCGAGTACTCACCTGATTGATTCCCCGAAGTCTGTACGCCCTGATCGAATCCGGCTCGAGGTCCGCTAGTCCCTGTAATCACACGGATAGCCCAAGAATTAAACACAATTCCCGAATGACACACATATCACATGATCACATAGACCAGAGTTCAATTCGACCCGACAACCCCCACGAAACCGAAACTCAACCGACACTCGAACCCGACCCAAAACTCGACCCAATATAGTCCCAACGAGACCCCAACCCGAACCAAACACACCCCGAGCAATCCCGAAGGAAACCCGATACAATTCCGACTCAAGTCCCCTTTTTAAGACAAAACTCGGATTTCTCCTGCAGGCTGTTAGTCGCGCCGCGGACCCCCTGGTCGTCGCGCCGCGACACCGCGAAACCCTGCACCCTGCTCTGCGATTTCAGCCTCAACCCAGGAGTTATACCTCCTTTCAATTACGAATTCAGCTCCCAATTAACCCCTACAAATACTATATACATGACCTTACAACTCAAAACTCATCACAACACTTCTCATATGCACAAGCCAAATTAAAGCCACTAAATTTGAGACTCACTTACCTTCTTTGCTCAAGATCACACAAGGATGAAGGAGATGAAGTTAAATCTCAAAATCCACAAGTAATTGGGAGCTTAACTTGGCTTTCCTCTGCTGGAGCTTCACAGAACACACACATATAACACTTTAGGGGTTTCTCCAAAATGGATAAGGGTGAAAAGAGGGCACAAACATATATACGCTTTCTAATTTAGCCGGTCCCGAACCCGATATCACATTTTCACTATTTATGCCCATTTAACCTATTTAATCCCACGATCCCAAAAATATAATTCGTTCATTAAAATTATAACCCGATGATACGCAAGCCCCAATCCCGACACGTATCAATCCACGAAACGGGATATAATCGGACTAACCCAATATTAATAGAATATTTATCCACTAAACTGATTCCACGTACCAGGTCGAAATGACGGATGTTACAAATCCTCCCCTCTTAAAGAGATTCCGTCCCGGAATCTAACTCGAACTCTAGAACAGGTAAGGATATCTCGATCGCATCTCTGACTCGGGCTCCCAGGTAGTGTTGGTACTCTTATGGTGTCTCCATTGAACGAGTACCAAGGCAATTTCTTTATTTCGCAACTTCTTGATCTTTCGGTCGGTAACGGCCTCGGGCTGCTCCACATATCGCAGCTGATCATCGACAGAAATCTCAGATAGGGACACATACTGGTCATCTGTAGTCAGACACTTCCGGAGATGACTCACGTAAAATGTATCGTGCACACCGGCCAACTCTGAAGGCAATCGCAGTCGATAGGCCTGATCCCGGACTCTTTCATTAATCTCGAACGGCCCGATATACAGCGGACTCAGCTTCCCACGATGTCTGAACCGAATCACTCCTTTCCACGGCGATACCTTTAGCAAGACGCGGTCCCCGACACTGAACTCTAGCTCTTTCAAACGGCGATCGGCATAGCTCTTTTGACGGCTCTGGGCAACTCTCATATGCTCCCGAATCACGGCCACTTTGTCACTGGTCTCCTGGAGTAGCTCCGGCCCACTGATAGGTCGCTCACCGACCTCGCCCCAAAACACTGGGGTCAGGCACTTACGCCCATATAGTGCCTCAAACGGAGCCATTTTGATCGTGGCGTGATAGTTGTTATTATACGCGAACTCGACCAACGGTAATGCACATCCCAATTGCCGATGAAGTCGATAGCACACGCCCGCAACATATCCTCGAGGGTCTGATTGGTGCGCTCGGTCTGCCCGTCAGTCTGCAGTCTGTAAGCCGTACTCAGCTGAAATCTGGTGCCCAATTCCCACTGGAAGCTCTGCCAAAATCGGGACGTAAACCGCGTATCCCTGTCCGAAGTAATCGACACCGGAATCCCATGCCGTGATACCACCTCGTTGATATACAGCCTCACCAACTGATCCATGGTGATAGTACCCCGAACGGCTAAGAAGTGCGCACTCTTCGTTAGTCGATCCACTATGACCCAGATCATATCATTCCCGCGGACCGTGCGTGAAAGTCTCACAATGAAATCCATCGTGATGTGGTACCACTTCCACTCGGGGACCTCTAACGGCTGTAGATGCCCGTGCGGCTTCTGATGTTCGGCTTTGACCCTGAGACACGTCATACACTGCTCAACATATCGGCCCACATCCCTTTTCATTCCCGGCCACCAGTAGAAGTCACGGAGATCACGATACATCTTAGTACTCCCCGGATGCACAGATAGCCTCGACCGATGCGACTCATCAAGAATCAACTGCCGCAAATTCCCAACCCTCGGGACCCAGACCCTATCATGGAATACAAACAGCTCGCGATTATTCCTGATTAATGACTCAAGCTGCCCGGTCAGACGTTCCCTTTTCACATTATCACCCCGCAGGCCCTCCTACTGTGCCAATCTCAGACTATCGGTCAATGTCGAGGTAATCTCAAGCCTCGAAGCCCTGGATATCATAGTCTGGCTACATGCCCTACGGCTCAGCGCGTCAGCTACCACATTAGCCCGGCCCGGGTGGTACTGAATCTCACAATCGTAGTCCTTGAGCAACTCAAGGCTACGGTGCTGTCGCATATTCAGATCTTTCTGGCTGAACAAGTACAGAAGACTCTTATGGTCGGTATACACAATAAACCGAGACCCATACAGATAATGGCGCCAGATGTTCAACGCGAACACGATGGCGTCCAACTCTAAATCATGCACGGTATGATTCTCCTCGTAAGTCTTCAGCTGACGTGAAGCGTAGGCGATCACTTTCCCCCGCTACATCAGAACACAGCCCAAGCCCGACCCTGAAGCATCACAGTATACAACAAAATCATCGGTACCCTCCGGCAAGGCTAACACTGGAGCCTGACACAATCGGGTCTTCAGCTCTCTGAACGCACGCTCCTGATCCTCGGACCACTCAAACGGAACGGACTGCCGTGTCAGTCTCGTAAACGGCAAGGCAATCTTCGAGAAATCCTGGATGAAGCGTCTATAATACCCGGCGAGACCCAGAAAACTACGAATCTCAGGCACCGATCTCGGAGGCTCCCAACTCATTACCGCCTCAATCTTGGCCGGATCTACCTTTATGCCCTCGGCACTGACCACATGACCCAAAAACTGCACTTCCCGAAGCCAAAATTCATATTTGGAGAACTTCGCGTACAGTCTCTCCCTGCGCAGCACAGTCAAAACCTCTCGGAGGTGCTGCTCGTGGTCCTCGGCACTTCGTGAATAGATAAGGGTATCATCGATGAACACAATCACGAATCTATCCAACATAGCTCTACACACCCGAATTATCAAATCCATGAAAGCGGCGGGTGCGTTAGTCAAACCGAACGGCATCACAAGGAACTCGTAGTGCCCATAACGAGTCCGGAACGCTGTCTTCGGCACATCCTCGTCCCTGACCCTCAACTGATGAAAACCAGACCGCAAGTCGATCTTGGAGAAGAAACTCGAGCCTTGGAGCTGATCATATAAATCATCAATACGCGGAAGCGGATAGCGATTCTTCACGGTCACTTTATTCAACTCCCGATAGTCGATACACATCCGCATGCTGCCGTCCTTCTTTTTCATGAACAACACCGGCGCACCCCACGGCGACGAACTAGGACGGATGAATCCACGATCCAGAAGCTCCTGCAGCTGAGACATTAACTCTCGCATCTCTGTCGATGCCAGCCTATAAGGCGTCTTCGCAATTGGCACCGCCCCGGGAACAAGATCTATGCGAAACTCTACCTGGCATCTGGCGGTAACCCAGGCAACTCCTCTGGGAATACCTCAGGGAACTCACAAATCACTGGAATATCCTCTAAGGTCTTCTTTTCCTTCCTCACGTCAACTACATAAGCTAGGAAGGTCTCGCACCCCTTAGAGACATATCTCTGAGCCCTGGCCATAGACACGATCCCAATATCTCCCTTGCGACGCTCCCCATAAACAATCACACTCTCACTGTCAGAAATGGGTATACGGATGATCTTCTTAGCACACAGAATATCAGCCCCCCTGGCAGTCAACCAGTCCATACCCACAATCACATCGAAGCTACTGATCTCAATCGGCAGCAAATCGATCGCAAACTGATGGGAATCTATCTCTAACACACAGTCCCGATAAACCCGACCCACTAACATCGAACTCCCATCAACCCTCTCGACAACCAACGGAACAGATAAAGAGGAAGGAGACACACTAAAATATGCACAAAATATAACAGACACATAGGAGCGATCGGCCCCGAAATCAAATAACACACGAGCTCGAAGTCCGTTAAGGATGTACGTACCCGAAACTACATCTGTGGCATCCCATGCCTCCTCTGCGGTCGCCTGAAACACTCGTCCGCGGCCCCTCGGAACAGACTCACGGCGGCTGGATGACAACGGCTCAGCCCTAGCCCCACTCGAACTAGCCCCCTGCACTGCCGGCCCCGGCTCCGGATAGTCTCTGACTCGATGTCGCGGCCTCCCACATCTGAAGCATAACGGCTCAGGAACCGTACATACTGACGCGGCGTGGCCCCGCTGGCCGCACCGGAAACAACGCGGCTGCTCCGATAAACACTGTCCCGAATGCCGCCGGTGACATTTCGGGCACTCCCGATCCCCATACGAGCTCTCAACACGGCTACCAGACGCCTGGGACCCCTGTCCCACACTGCTCTGGCTCTGTGCTCCACATCCCTGACCCTGGCCCTGACGTCTCGATCGGCGATCTCGATCCCTGTCACGTCTCTGCCCTGATATCTGCCCCGAACCCTGACTCGAAAACTGCCACTGATCCGGATGCTGGTCACTGGGGGCATCCCCGGAGGATCTCCACACACTAGCCGGCTGATCTGATGTCCCAGTACGCTGCCTCTGGGAAGAGGGCTGCTCCCTCTGTTTTAGGATCTCCCGCTCCCTCATGCGGGCCATCTTAAGGTCTCTAGCAAATGTCGGAGTATCGTGCAGCCCCACAAACTCTCGAATATCAGACCGAAGCCCATCAATAAACGCATCAGCCTTACGGCTCTCCGTATCGACATGCTGAGGCGCAAACTGTGAATACTCATTAAATCGATCAACATACTGCTGCACTGTCATATTACCCTGCTGCAAATGGAGGAACCGGTGCTCCATCTCTCGTCTCTCATCCCGAGGAATGTACTGGAGCTCAAACATAGCTCGAAACTGCTCCCAAGTCATGGCGTAAGCGGCGGACTCAGTCATCGAAGACTCTATCGATTTCCACCACTGCGAAGCTCCGCCTCGTAACTGATATGCAGCGTACCCAACCATATCTCTGGGATCCAGATGGGCCACTCGGAATGCGGCCTCAATCTCTCGCTCCCATGCGATGGCCGCCCCCGGCTCACCGTCACCCCGGAACTGCGGCGAAGCCCCTGTCATGAAATCTTTAAAAGACCCGCCCCGCTGAGAAGACGACGAAGCTCCACCCCATGACCCAATCTCGGTATGCTGAACAACTGGCCCCAAACTCTAACCCTGTTCCCTTTCTTGCTCTTTTTGCTGCCGGTAAAACTCGGTAAGAACCTCTAGCAGCTCTGATTTCCGGATATACTCATCATTGGGCGGCTTACCCGCGCCCGACCCTTCACCCTGATCTGCCATAATAATCTGCACCAAAACAAAACAATTAAGCACAAGGGATAAATCACCCAGCGTTATACACTAAGCCAGGTAGGTTAATCCACTATGTAATCGCAAAACGATCCCCCATGGACCGGAACAAGGTCTAAGTTAAGCATCCACTAATGATACTCAAGCTTCAAACCACAAGCTCTGATACCATGCTGTAACACCCCTCCCGATCCCGAAAATGCCACATCAACATAATATCATATGTGGCAATAACGCAACGGATATATAACATATATGTCATAGGATAATGCAGATTATGGCCAATTTAAACTTTAAACACAAGATTGATACATTCAAGTTCCCAAACTAACAAAACACAATAATCCTGATTACTAGATACATTGTTCCCAAAACAGCTGTTACATGAAATTCAAAACATTACATCAACAAATAACCGAACTTCAAGTCAGCCCCGAATCTATCTCTGCGGCTGCTGAGGTGCCTTCTGATTCCCTGAACATGTTAGACTCGAATACATGAGCTATAAAGCCCGTGAGCATGCGAGGGTTGACACTGCAGATAAGCACATAGCACACATTCCCCATCCATGTCCCGGTAGCCCAACACACATCTCAGGTACATAAACACAAGTATGAGATCGGAATAACACACAAACCCTGTGGGGACCCTTCCCCGGCCGACACACCGCACACAGCAGTGAGCAGCAATAACCCTGTAGCACAGGAGCGACCCGGCTACAGGCCCTGCCGTATATATACGCCCCAAGGACTGTTAGGGACAGTCAACCCGCGCGATTCCCCTTCGCGACTTATCGTCCGTATGGAACTCATCACGGACCCCCGAATCGATCTCACATCTCATACATAACACGTATAAGGAATAGAATATACCTGAGGTTCACGTCCCTGTCTCATATATATAAACACGCATAATATAGCTACACAACTATAACGTATAAGATGGCGCGCGTTTAAAAAAACGACTCAAGTACTCACCTGATTGATTGCCCGAAGTCTGTACGCCCTGATCGAATCCGGCTCGAGGTCCGCTAGTCCCTGTAATCACACGGATAGCCCAAGAATTAAACACAATTCCCGAATGACACACATATCACATGATCACATAGACCCGAGTTCAATTCGACCCGACAACCCCCACGAAACCGAAACTCAACCGACACTCGAACCCGACCCAAAACTCGACCCAATATAGTCCCAACGAGACCCCAACCCGAACCAAACACACCCCGAGCAATCCCGAAGGAAACCCGATACAATTCCGACTCAAGTCCCCTTTTTAAGACAAAACTCGGATTTCTCCTGCAGGCTGTTAGTCGCGCCGCGGACCCCCTGGTCGTCGCGCCGCGACACCGTGAAACCCTGCACCCTGCTCTGCGATTTCAGCCTCAACCCAGGAGTTATAACTCCTTTCAATTACGAATTCAGCTCCCAATTAACCCCTACAAATACTATATACATGACCTTACAACTCAAAACTCATCACAACACTTCTCATATGCACAAGCCAAATTAAAGCCACTAAATTTGAGACTCACTTACCTTCTTTGCTCAAGATCACACAAGGATGAATGAGATGAAGTTAAATCTCAAAATCCACAAGTAATTGGGAGCTTAACTTGGCTTTCCTCTGCTGGAGCTTCACAGAACACACACATATAACACTTTAGGGGTTTCTCCAAAATGGATAAGGGTGAAAAGAGGGCACAAACATATATACGCTTTCTAATTTAGCCGGTCCCGAACCCATTAACCCGAACCCGATATCACATTTTCACTATTTATGCCCATTTAACCTATTTAATCCCACGATCCCAAAAATATAATCCGTTCATTAAAATTATAACCCGATGATACGCAAGCCCCAATCCCGACACGTATCAATCCACGAAACGGGATATAATCGGACCAACTCAATATTAATAGAATATTTATCCACTAAACTAATTGTCAGGATCTAAAACTGAATAACCAAGATTAACTGATTTGAAATTTATCAGAGTATAAATCAATAATCTTGCTTTGAATCAAAGTTTAATTAAGAAGTTTGCGGAATAACACTTAATTATTTTAACAAAAACTTTCAGAACCAATGAAGCATAAAACATAAGAAGTAATCAAGACTGTTTGTATTGCTGAATTCAATGATTACAATCACCTCTAATCTGTTTGATTAGACGAAGAACACAGACTGTTCTTAGGGTTTTACAACCTTAGAGGCTTAAGAAAACTTAATCAACAAAGCAATTACAGACTCAAAAATATGCAGAAAACTTCTATCCAATAGAAAACCTATTCTGTCTATTTATATTGCTTTTTGGACTTGTTTCCTTAAAGGACTATGACTTCTCTGATAGTAGATATGCTGGAATCTTCGTGTAGATATCTTTCCTGAAAATCAGCACTTTCTGTTTATGAAACTGTTGAGCAGCTTGAATCTCTTGACAGCATGAACTGAGCAGCTTGAGTTGTTTTGCTCTGGCAGCTTGAACTTTTACACTGGCAGCTCGAGTTTCTTCAACTAGCAGCATGAACTTTGTATTTACATGAAAAATCTACTAACAGTCTGAGAAGTCTAACTAACAGTTTGAACATACTTAAACTATTTCCCAACAATCTCCCCCTAACTTAAATTCTTTGCACTAGACTTTAAGTTCTATACAAAAATGGAAATGAATAAGTAAACTGTTATTTACAAACCAAGGCTTTCAAAAACTTACAACTGTGCAAGTTTCTGATCTATAGCCTTCAAAAATTCTTTCTTCATCTCATCTCTATCACAAGATACCTTAACAGATTTTATCTGAAGTAGCATATCTTTTGGTAAATCATAAAATTCGAGATTGAAGAATATACCAGGTCCATCTGAAAATTTGATTCTGTATGTCCTTGACTTAACAAACAGATCAACTTGCTTGACCTTCTTCCCCTTCTTCACAGCATCCTCTATTTCTTTCCTTGCAGATTCAGGGTCAACAATTGATTTTAGATCTTTAATTACTTGCTTCACTTGTGGTAGAGCAGATCTAACTTGTGATACAGACCCAATGTTGTGCATTCTGATAAGCTCATCTCTGGTCAACTTCTGAACCATCTGCCAAAATGTATCATATTCTTCTTCTGGTCCAGACTCCCTTCTTATCACAAACTTAATTCTCAAGTCACGGTCATCCAGTGACTTAGCAAACCAGTAGTTGATTTGAGGCTTTGTAAAATCATGCTGATCAATCAGCTTCTCTATCTCCATAGCCTTTTGTAATTGTTGCTCAAAGAGCACCCTTTTAACCGATGAAGGAATAGAGACAACTGCTTGATCAGAGGGAGCAGGTGCACTGGCACCAGCTTCAGCTTGGACTGATTGGGATGATGGTTGGACTTCTTGGGATGGTTGAGCTTTTGGAGAGACTTGTGTTCCCTGTCTTTTGTCCATCTCCTTATCATGAATCTCCTGCAGCCTTTCAGTTGTCATGGACTGAAACTGAATAACCAAGATTAACTGATTTGAAATTTATCAGAGTATAAATCAATAATCTTGCTTTGAATCAAAGTTTAATTAAGAAGTTTGCGGAATAACACTTAATTATTTTAACAAAAACTTTCAGAACCAATGAAGCATAAAACATAAGAAGTAATCAAGACTGTTTGTATTGCTGAATTCAATGATTACAATCACCTCTAATCTGTTTGATTAGACGAAGAACACAGACTGTTCTTAGGGTTTTACAACCTTAGAGGCTTAAGAAAACTTAATCAACAAAGCAATTACAGACTCAAAAATATGCAGAAAACTTCTATGCAATAGAAAACCTATTCTGTCTATTTATATTGCTTTTTGGACTTGTTTCCTTAAAGGACTATGACTTCTCTGATAGTAGATATGCTGGAATCTTCGTGTAGATATCTTTCCTGAAAATCAGCACTTTCTGTTTATGAAACTGTTGAGCAGCTTGAATCTCTTGACAGCATGAACTGAGCAGCTTGAATCTCTTGACAGCATGAACTGAGCAGCTTGAGTTGTTTTGCTCTGGCAGCTTGAACTTTTACACTGGCAGCTCGAGTTTCTTCAACTAGCAGCATGAACTTTGTATTTACATGAAAAATCTACTAACAGTCTGAGAAGTCTAACTAACAGTTTGAACATACTTAAACTATTTCCCAACACTAATTCCACGTACCAGGTCGAAATGACGGATGTTACAATATATATGGAAACACATTGATTAGAAAAACAAAAGGATTATAAATTTGGCTAACAATTACCATATTTGTTTTAGGAATTAAACCAGATACTTGAGGAAAAAACCAACATGTTTTTTGCGATTTAGTCTTTCCGTGTTATTTTTTCTTAAGAAAGTTCTTAAGTTATAGTTTTCAATCCGGTTTTAAGAAAAAATTTGTTTTTCTTTATAATTAACCCTGTCTTTTTTCACAAAAAACCAACATGTTTTCATTATTTTTCTCCGAAAAGTCCACAAACTTGAAGACTTTTGGAAAAAATAAAAAATTCCAAAAACTACAAACAATAAAAAATTCCAAAAACTACAAACAAATATATTATTTAAGATTTTATTGGTAAAAAAATAACACGAATTTTATACTTTTTAAAACGTGGCCGATAATGTTATATTTTCCTAAAAAAAAAGTTTAAATATTCAACAATAAATATACACTAGTGAATATTCGATACTGAATCACCTGAATCTTATATATTCTATGTTAAAATTTTGAATATTCAACATTGAATATTAGTTCTACAGTTCAATATCTAGATTAGGTTTCCGCTAGGGGGGTGTAAAAAAACCAAAAACCAAACCGAAACTGAAAAAAACCAAACCGTTTGGACTTTGGATTGGTTTGGACTTTGAATTTGCAAAAACCAAAATATTCGGTTTGGAGGTCAAAAAAACCAAACCGAACCGAGGTTTTATAACTTTAAAGTTTGTAAATACTATTCCTTCGTTACACTTCTTCATTTAAGTTTTTTTTTTTGAAAGTTTTAACTTTTCAATGTTTAAATTTTATAAGCGGCTAAAACTCACTTTGAATATTATGATGATGATGAATATTGTTGTTATTATTATTAGGGCAAATGACCAAAAATAGTAACAAGTTTTGACATTTTTATCATTAAAAGTAACATTATTTATTTTATATCATTTATAGTAACAACTTTTTATTTTTCTATCAATAATAATAATGAGTGACCTCCAAACCTGTTTAGCAGGTCACCAACTTTTAGTTATAAAAAATAGTAACATTTTTTCAGAATTTTATCAATAATAGTAACATCATCAAATTAAAACATTATTTTTTTTAGGGTTAAAGTCATAGAATAGTTGTGTACTTTTTAAAATGTATCGATATGGTATGTGTACTATTTTAATTATTCATACTACACGTGTACTTTCTGAATCGTTCAAATTTGATACGTGTACTACGTTTTTTCATACCAATATGATACCTTTGGTAACCGGTTACTGGCTATACCTGTTAAGAGTGAAATTTCTCTTTTTATTGATGTTCAAATTTCCATAAATGAAGCATCAAATACACACTCTCGTCCTTGTGATAACCTGGTAGGAGAAATCACACAGCACAGCTAACTTCAAACACCTACAGACCTCTATAGAAATCTCCAATGACGATCTCCACCATCCAGATCGAAAAACTATGTGCTGCGAAGCCTCTCCTCAAATTTCACGCAGATCCAACGGTGAACAAGTTCGTACCGACGATTCTCCTACAATTGGCAAAGCTAAACGAAATAACCGATCATAAAAAAGTAAAGGTATCATATTAACAATATAAAAAGTACACGTACTATATCGATACACCTTAAAAAGTATACTGCTATTGTATGGCTTTAGCCCTTTTTTTATTTTATTAAGTTTTCTAATATTTCATAAACACCAAAATAAACCAATTTTATATTCCAAACATTACAAATTGATCGGCTATTTAGTAAATTTCAAACGAAATTGATTACATATCATTCAACTTTTAGCTTTCCCAAATGAAAAACTACAACTCATTTAGATCGGAAAAACTAAAAAACCAAAATAGTTCATAATATTTTGTTGGGAAAAACTAAAAATAGAATGATTCATATTATTTTCGTTTGGAAAAAGTGAAATTGAAATGATTCGTAATATATTTTTTCATTCATATTATACATAATTGTGAATAAATAATCAAATATTATCTAATCGTAAATAAATATTCAGAATACATATTAAAAATTTATAAGGTTATGAAAAAATAAAATTGTAAATAAATAAATTTAATGAAATTAAAAAAATAGTCAATAAAGATAGTAGTAATGTAATTAATTAATTGAAACATAAATTGAGTTTATTTTGGTGTAAATCTTAGAAAAACTTTTAAAAAAAAGTTTGGTTTAATTTGATATGTTGCTGTTATTGATAAAAATATGAAATGTTGTTACTATTTTTGATAACTGAAAAGTTTTTGGTGACCTGCTAAACAAGTTTGCAAGTCACCCATTACTATTATTGATAGAAAAATAAAAAGTTGTTACTATAAATGATAAAAAAATAAATAATGTTATTATTAATGATAAAAATGTCAAAACTTATTACTATTTTTGGTCATTTGTCCTTATTATTATTGCATTTATAAGTTGTCATAGTTTGAATGATAATATGATTTAATGTGTAAATATTGTTTGTGAAATAATACATAAAGTATTTTTATATTTTGAATTTATTTATCCATATATATATATATATATATATATATATATATATATATATATATATATATATATATATATATATATATATATATATATATATATATATATATATATATATATATATACATACATATATATATATATATACACACTCCTATGTGTGTGTGGAGTCTTTGGTTTTGGAAAGAAATACTTGAATTTGAAAACCATGAACAATTAAAGAAAAACCGAAACCGAAATAAAAACCGAAAAACCAAATCGTTTAAAATTTAAACCGAACGGTTTCTTGAATATAAAAACCGAAGTTTCGGTTTGGTTTTTGCCAAAAACCGATCCAGACAGATCCATGCTCACCCATAGATTCCGCAATGATCTCAACCATGTGTGTGTGTGTGTGTTTGTGTGTATGTATGTATGTAATACTTATTATTATGTACAAAAAGTAAGCGGGTAATCGCTATCACATATGTGTGCCCTTTCTTGCTTATAATAATAAGTTTTTCTCACGTCACTTGGATTTGTTTTCGATTTTACTTATTATTACGTAAAAAGTAAGCGGGTAATCATCTATCATGTATTTATGCTTTTTCTACCTTATAATAATCAATTTTCTTCACCAGGACTTGTTTATTTTTCTCCCACCGGTTTTGATTATTTTGTCATTTATTTTACCTTAATGACTTACCAAATTTTTGTTGTATAATATAACTTGAAAAAATCTATCACACAATATAATGTAATCCAATAAGATGCTTGTGCATTCCTTTAGACGGAAACAATTAATCTATATTTTGTTAATCTAGTTTATTTATTCGCGTATTACACGGATATTATCTACACATCTATATCTATATCTATATATTATAATAAAGGAGAACATTGCATTGCCACATGTCATTCTATCAATGTATTCATTTTTCATTTTCCCGCTCTTTTTCCTAATTTAAAACCATTCAATGATCAATTTAATTTATTAAAAATTATATAAATAATCTTTTATCTTTCCTTCCTAATTTATTTTCTTAAATTAATCACTTCAATTCATTATATTAAAACAATTAGACTAATAAGTTGCTAATAATTAAAAGTCTGGAAACATAAATCTACAATATAATAGAAAGTTTAAAGTTGATAAAACAACTAATTAGTATTCATATGTATTTAGAAGTCTAAAAAAAATATAATTTATGTCAAAAAATAATAATATAATTCTTATATTTTTTATAATAAAATTAATATTTTTATGTTTTAATTCTTAGTTTGTATGTATTTAATACAAACAACTAAATTACAAATTTCGTCCCTGTGGTTTATTAAAATTTGTGGATTAGGTCCTTTAAGTTTAAAAATTACACTGTTAGTCATTGTGGTTGAGGTTTTGTTACGGATTTCGTTCTTTGGCCATTAAAATAATCATTTTACCCTTACTTGTTTTATAATTATTATAAATATTGTTTTTATTATTGTTCTCTTATTTTAAAAAAATAAAATAAGTGAATTTTTTTTAAAAAAACTAGTAAAATTAATTTAATGTAAAACACATTAAAATGAATAATAACATTTATATAAAGACGTATAAATTATTTATGTTATTAACTAAAAAAATAACGTTTTAAGTTTAGATCATTTGAACTTTTTAAAATAAAATGTAAACGTTTTTTAAATCATAACATAAATTAAATCTATTAAGTACTCTTTTAAGTTAAATGATTTTTAGTGATAATTGAAACATCTGTAAAAACATATAAATTGTTATTCTCATCATTTTGGTAATTAAAAGTTAAAAATAAAATAGTTTATTAACTTTATGTTTTCCTTTTGAAATTTTTAGAAAACATTAAACGTTTTTAGGAACGGTAAAATTTTTACCGTTCATAAAATTTTGCTATTTTTCTAGAATTTTTTAAAAGAATTTACTTAAAAATTTCAAAAACGTTTAAATATTTTACTTAAAACTTTTTTTAAAAACACTTACAAATTTTAAAACATTTCAAAAAATTAAACATTTTAAATATTTTAAGTTACTAAAAGAAAGTTTCAAAGCGTTTAAATTATGAAAAAAAAAATTAAAATGTTAAATGAAAATTTTAAAAGTTGTTTATGTAAAAAATTTAATACATTTTAACATTGATTACAATTATTTCTGAATTAAAAAAATACATTTTTCAAACTTTAAAAATCTAAACTCTAAACATTACTTTTTAATTAATAATAATAATAATGCATTTGCCTTTATTAATATTTTATTATTTAAAAATATGATCGTTTTTTACATGATTTTTCCTATTTAAAAATATACCTAGTCTAAAAATATAGCAAACAGTCAAAAATCAAATAAATTAAATATTAATATTATACAAATTACGATTTAAAAATATAAATATCAAACTAATTACCATATAATTTAAAGTAATAAATTTAATATTTTTAACTAAATATAATTAATTTAATTAAATAAAATTTTTTATATTTTAATCATATAAAATATTAATTTAATTTAAAAAGGCTTAATTTTAAATTTCATACTAGTTCACTTTTTAATTTTCATACTTTAATCTTAAGTTTAAAATATAACAAATATTTTATTTTTAGTTAATATATAAATATACTTATTTTAAAAAGTATAACAAACAATTTAAAATCAAATAAAAAATTTAATTTTAAGATTTATGCAAATTAAAATTTAAAAATATAAATTTGTAATCAATGCCTCTCTCTCTCTCTCTCTCTCTCTCTCTCTCTCTCTCTCTCTCTCTCTCTCTTCTCTCTCTCTCTCTCTCTCTCTCTCTCTCTCTCTCTCCTCTCTCTCTCTCTCTCTCTCTCTCTCTCTCTCTCTATATATATATATATATATTGTAACACCATACTTTTACGACTAATGCCACATGGGACTTATAGTCCACGTCATCCAATCATAGACAACATCATCAAGGGTTAAACAGCTAATTGCTACTAAACATCAATAACAGACATAAAGTAACACGAGACGAGAACCAACCCCCGTCAGTAACGTCAGTCAACCACAGCATGATCGAAGGTTACAGTCATCCAAAGGTTACTGGCTAATAAGCCAAACCACAAAATAACAAGACTACTTACGAAAGTAGTCATTAACTACTGTCCACGTTGCGGGTCTCGGCTACTGCCCGCTGTATCCCTAGCCTCAGTCCTCGTACCTGAGATCCACAGTTAATTCAACAGTCAGCGGAAAGCTGGTGAGTTACTATAAACAACGTTAATACAGTTTATAAAATAGTTAGCACAATGTAACGACTAAGAATCAACGTGCGACCGGCCTCAACTGCCTGACGTCTCATCGGGAGCGACCCGGAGTAGCCTGCATAGCCCACTCCACAAAGTAGTGGGTCAGGACCTCTGAGTTGGGAATGACCCAACAGGCCTCTCTACTCTGCGCACCACACCAGTACGCGTAAGCCACGTGCTCTGCTCTGTGCTAACGAGTGCCAACATATAAAAGGATCCGCACTGGACCCGGATAATAACAACAAGTAAGTAACTCACCTGAAGCACGACTACAGCCTCGCTATCAACGGCAGTCTCTACAAGTCCAGGCTTAGCTACAAATCCTGGCAACAATAAATATAACTACACTGTAACGACTAGCTACTGAACTCATAACGACTATACTACTAGACTCACTAGCTCAACATCATCAACAAGCCAAGACCCACGAGCGCGGCCGGGATCGCGGTTGCGGGCTCCTTGTCGCGGCCAGTCATCGCGGGCGCGATGACCCCCGCGCTGCCCCTTCTATCGCGGCCGGGCTCATCCGAGCGCGTCCGTGCTCGTCCCACCCGCGATTAATATCTCGGGCGCGATCTGCCACTAGCGACCACCCTTAACCGCCTCACCCTGATCGCGGGCGCGACCAGGGGAGCACGGCCGCGATGCGGCGACGAACAGAGCAGTTCATGCTCTGTTTTTGCATAACTACGGGAATCCTCTTCCCAACTCGATTTTTGCACATCTCAGGGTTATAAACTAACCCCAACCACATCAAGATATTAAACATAACTACTTAACTCGATTTGACAACAATCACTAACCTTGGAAAGCTTCCCTTTTCTTTCTTGAATTTGAGCTCAAAGATGAAGGTAGAATCGATTCCTTTGCTTGGCTACCTTTGATCCCTCCTTGGCTCCCTCTGTTAGCTCTTAGCTGAATACACACACATATACACTCTTATGAGCTGATGAAATGGATAAAGGAAGCCATCACTCAACATATATATACGTTTCCGGTCCCGAACCCAATTAAAGCGGGTGCAATACTTACAAATCACGGGGTAAACCCCCGTTAACCCAATTAATCTCAAATTAACGACTTGGGTTTAGAATGTCAATTAACTCATTAAAACAACCCGAACCTACAATTACTACTAAACCGGTTATTATCTCAACCGATTAAAATTACACGTAATAGCAATCTACTTGTCAATTCACGTGCAATTAATCAATTAAAATCCACCAACTCGTTACGACAACTCTTAAAACAAATAAATAAATTACACGTACCTGCTGCTAGATTCCGGATGTTACAAATCCTCCCCTCTAGAACTGATCCCGTCTTCGGGATCTCAACTCAGGTGAAAAGGTTCGGATAACGTTGTTGCATGTCCGCCTCGGGCTCCCAGGTAGCACTAGAACCCTTATGGTATCGCCATTGCACTAACACCAGCGGGATCTCCTTTTTCCGCAACTTCTTCACCTTACGATCCAGAATAGTCTCGGGATGCTCAACGTATCTCAGCTGCTCGTCTATATCGATCTCTGACATGGGAACCGTCTCCTCATGTGGGGCCAAACATCGCCGCAGGTAACTAACATGGAAGGTGGAGTGTACTCCGTGCAACTCTGGAGGCAACTTCAATCGGTAGGCCTGCGTGCCCACTCGTTCGACTATACAAAACGGCCCAATGAATCTCGGGCTGAGCTTACCTCGCTTCCGGAATCGAATCACGCCCTTCCACGGGGATACCTTTAGTAGTACCCACTCCCCCACATCAAACTCTAACTCTTTGGTCCTCTTATCGGCATAGCACTTCTGTCGACTCTGAGCTATCTGTAATCTCTCTCCGACCACTCCTATCTTCTCACTAGTCTGCTGGATGATCTCAGGACCTGTAATCTCTTTCTCCCCCACCTCGGTCCAACACACAGGAGTACGACATTTACGACCATATAATGCTTCGAATGGAGGCATCTTAATGCTAGAGTGGTAGCTGTTATTATAAGCAAATTCAACTAACGGCAAATGCGAATCCCAACTACCACTGAAATCCACCACTTCCATCGCCTGGATCGTACGCTCAGACTGGCCGTCAGACTGGGGATGGTAAGCGGTACTCATCTGAACTCGAGTACCTAACGCCCGATGTAGACTCTGCCAAAAGGTAGACGTAAATCGAGCATCTCTATCGGAAACTATCGAGACTGGAACTCCATGACGGGAGACAATCTCATACAAATAAACTCGAGCGAGCTGCTCCAACGTATAGGTCTCCCGGATCGGTAGAAAATGAGCTGTCGTCGTGAGTCGATATACTATCACCCATATAGCATCATAACCACGTGGAGTCCGCGGTAACTTCGTAACGAAGTCCATCGTGATATGCTCCCAACTCCACTGAGGAATCTCTAACGGCTGTAACCGACCATGGGGTTTCTGGTGCTCGGCCTTTACCTGGAGACAAGTCAGACAACGCTCAACGAACTCAGCTATATCTCGTTTCATACCGGGCCACCAATATAACACACGGAGATCCTAATACATCTTTGTACTACCGGGATGAATAGCAAGGGGGACTTATGGGAATCCTCCAAAATCAACTGGCGTATATCACTGGCCCTAGGAACCCAAACTCGACCCTGTCTCATATATAATCCTCGAGAGTCAGTCTTGAACTCTTGTAACTGACCCAAAATATGCTCCCTCCGGTGGTTCTCTGTACGCATCCTGATGGCCTGTGCCTCTCGAAGCCTCTCTATTAGGGTAGACGTCACCTCGACTCTGTAATTACGGGCCCGACTCGAAGATCCGCGCTCCTTTCGGCTGAGCGCGTCTGCTACCACATTCTCCTTACCCGGGTGATACTGAATGTCGCAATCATAATCTTTGATTAACTCTAGTCCTCGTCTCTGTCGCATATTCAGATCACGCTGGCTGAATAGATACTGGAGACTCTTATGATCAGTAAACAAGGTGAAAGGAACTCCGTACAGATAATGGCGCCAAATCTTCAGCGCAAACACGATATGTAACACCCGTTAATTTCGTGAGAATTAATTAATTTCAAGTCATTTAACTCAATTATTAATTTGTGGAAATAGGATATAAATTATCAAATTCCATGGTTGGTATTAAAATGTTGAATTTTTATTGTAAATTTTAAGAAATTGGACAGGGTTACAAACCTATATATATATATATATATATATATATATATATATATATATATATATATATATATATATATATATATATATATATATATATATATATATATATATATATATATATATATATATATATATATATGCATATAAAGCAAACCTTGTATATTCATGATTAAAGAAAAAAAATGCATGCATGATTCATGGGTACATCAATATCATCATCATCAAACCAATACATAAATCCCTATATATACATAAAACCCTAATAACAAAATTTTACTCCTCAAGAACACATACATTATGATAAATCTGGGAATTTCCTTCTAATTTTTTTTGGCTGGAATTCAAGATTGGAGCAACAATATTAATCTCATCATCACACTCATCACTATCATTGAAATCTTGAGGTAATGTTTATGAACTCAAATAAATTTAAATTCCCGTATGTAATATTGAAGGTAATATTAGAACCCATATAATGTTGTTTAGAGATTTATATAATTTGGAAATGAACAACCAATAATTTCTGGATTCATCATCTTCATTGTGTTTATTTGAAAAGCTTGAAACCCCATTAATGGAGTTCATTGAAGGTTTTAAGTGGGTTTAGGTTGTAACTGAAAATTTACCCAAAAATGTTCCAAATATGATTAGAAACCTTACTAGTTTTATAATAGATGAATAATCTTGGATTAGAGATCTATTGGTGGGTTTTCAATATTTTTGAAGAGTTGTATTTTGATCAAAAATATACAAATTAGATAGTTTAGGAGAATGGAATTTAAAGAAAGAAATGAGAAATGGAACCACCGGAGAAAAACTGAATGGTATGGTGGTCGGCCGGCGATCTGAGCGGCGACGACAGCAGCTCCGGCGGCTGCTCTGTCTGTCCTTTTCTTTCTCTATTTTTTTATTCAGCCGAGTGGGAGAGAGAGATCTGTGTGTGGGTTGCGTGGGATTCGGCCGGAGAAGCAGGCGGCGCCGGCGCCGGCGACGTGGCCGGTGGCCACCGCCCATCTTCTTTCTGCTTTTTCGTGAACTGCTCTGTTTGTCTATTTTTTTTATTTTTATTTTTATTTTTATTTTTATTTTCTGTTTTGGCTGAAATGGAGAGGAAGCAGGACACTTTTTCTTTAAATTTGGGTTGTAGTCTAGGTTTAGGCTATAAATAAAATGGAGTGGGGTGGGTTTGACTTTTCCTTGTTTTTCTTTTTGTTTGTTCAATCGAGAGACAGAGGGTGGAGCATGGGTTTTTTTTTTCTTTTGTTTGAACCGGCTGCATCATTTAGTTTAGGTTAGGTTATAATTTTTAATTTGGGCTTCTGTTAGATTTAGTTGGGCTGGTTTAGTTTATTTCATTTGACCCATTAATAAAATCATTGGGTTGCTAATTTTATTCTTTAAGATTTTTGGGGTTTTAATCAAATAAATTGGACTTCTATGTAATTAATTCTTTGGGTTGAGTTGAATGTAAATTAAATAATTATTCTCTTAATTGGGTGGTGTTTTAATTATTTATTTTGGGGTCAATATTGGGTTATTTCTTGGGCTACATAATTAATTACATTTTGGGCCTTATTAATTAGATAGTTTAATTCAAAGGTTGGGTTATTAAATTACTTAGCCTAAATATAATTGATTTAGTAGGATTTAGTTTATTAAGCTATTTAAATTCTATACATGAGTTACATATTTTAGTTGTTGGATTTAGAACTTATTAATAAATTATAATAAGATGAGATGAACATTTGCAAGAGAGTAAATGGTATCAATTAGATTAAATTATTTATTATAATAAGGATGGATTACATAACTAATAATTTATAAATGTAAGTTGTTAACTTAAAGAGCTAGAACTTGTAAAGGAATTCAAGGATTAATCGATGTTATTATTTAGAGAGTTTTGAGCTTAAAAAAAAGGGATTAAAAATTATTAAATCTATAATCATCTGAATTTGATCCCGAATTTTAATTAAATAAATAATGGATTTAGTAAATTATTGAATTAAGAATATTGACAAATAGGCAATGTACTTTGATATCAGGTCTTTAGTAATTCGATTGAGGTGTGTGGATTTCATTAGTGCTTTCAGCTGATAACGGGTATACGCTTGGCGAGTACAGATTGCAGGCACTGTGAGTAATTGATTTAATTTCGCAAATGATCATAAATGATATGCTTGCACTGGATATCTCTTTCGTTTCTATTGCCATGATTATTCTTTAACTACCATGCTTAGCATTGAATGTTGTTATTTATTTCATTGCCTTGAGCCGATATCTGAGAACCCTTTTCCCCAGTATGCATACTATGTATTATGTGGTTTAAGCGAGGTTGCTGTGTGCTTCCGGGTTGTATGGCGGGCGAGCCGCATGTTTTGTACACGTGCTAACCGAGCGAGTCGTACGTCGTGTACTTGTTATCGGGCGAGCCGGTAACAATACCCCATTCGTGTATGCTAAATCGAGCGAGTCGTAATGCTACACATGTTGAATTTGAGCCGATATTTGTGTTGAACATGTTATATATGCTTGTCTGTGCTTTTAAATCTGTTACTCGCTAGGCGACGGCTTACCCCAGTTGTGGGGATAAATTTTCAGGTTTAACTGATAAGGGAAAGGCACCAGCTTCAGGATCTAGAGTTTGAGCATTTATGGTATCAGAAAGACTTCCGCATTTACTCTGATTTATATTTTGTACTTGGGATGGGTAGATCCCTAGACTTTCAATTTGGTTGTAATATATAGATGTTATATTTTAGCGCACTCTGAATGTGGTGGTTTTAGTTTATGTATGTATTGAAAATTGAAGTTTGAGATTAAAACGCTTTATTTTATTACTTCGAGGGTTATGTTGCAGATTTTAGTAAAAACGTCGCGTTATTAGAACGGGGCGTTTCAATATCAGAGACAGGTTTGGTTTAAGTGAATTAAGTACTTGTTTCGTGCTTAGTCTTAAACCGTAAGATCATTAGTAGTGTAAGTTATGATTGTGCGAGGTAAACTCTATCCTGATGGCCTTAGGAAATTGAGTACGGTTAATATAGGGTTTAACTGTAACCTTCATAAATAAATGAACATATACCCTTATGAGTAAACCAGAAACTAATCAAGTATGAAAATATAACTGAAATTTAATTTAATTTGTAAATTTAATTTCAGCATCATGGCTGATGATGAGAGCCACAGTCATCCACGCGATGAGCGAGTTATTATAGAGTCAGAGGATATAGAGCATTCTGACGGAGAGCGTGAGAATGGGGATGATTTAGATGATGATATTGGACCCGAGGGAGGACCGTTGACCCCTCGTGGGACCTGGATGATGAGGTACATGACCCGTTATGTACGAGATGTTATGGATGAGAGCCGTGCGGAGGTGCAGCAGGGTTTTCAGGAGATTCGTGACCTGATTGCTTCATCCCGATCTGATGCGGGAAATCCTTTGGTATCTGCTCCTACTGGCGGGGGCAACATTGTGGGGACTGAGACTGACGGACGACGATCTGACCGTGCTTCGTTCAAGGCCTTTAAGAGGTCTGGAGCGAAAGAGTTCGATGGGACTATGGAGCCTGTGAAGGCTCTGGAGTGGCTCGAGTGTTCAGAGAGGGCATTTCGCCTGAGTCACTGTTTAGAGATTGATATGGTAGAATATGCCGCGGGGATACTAGTGGGTCCAGCGTTGACTTGGTGGAAAAACACTTCGAGGGCTATTGGTTCCGATATGGTGGGGACGATGACTTGGGCTCAGTTTAGGAAGAGATTCCAGGATCAGTACTGTCCAACTGACTTGACGAGAGAGATTGAGAGACAGTTTTTAGCTCTACGACAGGAGGGTCAGACAGTTCAGGAGTATGAGGCTGCGTTCAGGGAGAAATCTCAGTTTGTGACAAGATATGCGCTAGATGAGGAGACGAGAGTAGACATGTTTGTGACTGGGCTTCGTGCTGAGATTAAAGAGTTTGTTGAGATGCAGAGCTATAGGACCCTTGAGGAGGCAGTCATGAGCGCGCGGAAGCGCGAGCGGGCACTGTTAGGTTCCACTACTTCGTTGATGTCATCACCCAAAAGGGCTAGGACTGCGAAATCTGATCGGTTATTTCAGGATTCAGCAAAATCATCTGGTTCTTCTTTCTCCCAATCCCAGCAGCAGTATACATCACAGCCACAGATGCCGCGCGATTGCCAGCAGTGTGGGAAGAGACATACTGGGTTATGTAGTGGCTTCTCTAGAGGGTGTCATGCATGTGGGGATACCGGGCACATCAGAGTTAATTGTCCGATTCATCCATTGATTTGTTTCGATTGTGGGGTTCAGGGCCATGTGGCGAGGAACTGTCCTCAGCGGAGACAGAGTCAGAATATGATTGCTAGCATTGCATCGATGAGTCAGCCTGCTGCGAGACCAGCTCCACTGAGGAAAGGCGACATTGATAGAGTTCCGAATCGTGCTTTTCAGATCACCGCCGATGAGGCTTACGAGACTCCTGATGTGGTTATGGGTATTTCTGACTTAACGCTTTTCTTATTTATCTGTTATATAACTGGGGTGACACCATTCATTTTTATATATGTGCCTCTTTTGTATATTATCTGGATGTATTTATTTTATGTTATTTGATTCCATAGACGTTGAGACCGTAAGCGAGCGTGTGTCATAGGCTTAAGAGGTTTACATATATGCTTAGTCTTGTGATCAAGATTTCACTTTAGGGTTTGTAGTTATAATTACTAGGGGATTGAATGTGATTGTGGTATGAATTAGTTGGATACTTATAATGCTCATGTTGTTTGTTCAAGAAGTAAGATTTTTATTTCGAGTGAGTAGATAAGAATATATGTATTTATAGTGTTTTGATGCAACACGGAGAAGAGTAATCATTTATATATTGAGGTAGTTGGAAGACCATGAGAGAAAAGATTTGATACACGACTAAGAATTGACAGCGATATTGTTTACATTGAGGTTTTGGAGATGTTATTTATAAGGCATAAGATGCCTGCTAGTCACAAATACTTGCGGAGGTAAATCTTACCGGACAAAATTTCATTGAATGTGTTAAGATAAGCATTATCAATTGATTAGCATTCGAAGTCTAAGCGCACAATTAGATTCAGATAATTCGCGAGTGATTCAGGATCGACCAGAATTATATTCAGTTTAGACATAGATCAGTGGGATTTGAAGTTGATCGTTATGTGATGCTAAGAGTATTGTCTGCGAAGGAGATTATACAAATTAAGAAGAGTTTAATCCTAAGTTCATTGTAATGTGTTGGATTATAAGCATAGGTGCGCAAGATTATCAATTTAGATGACCATTGGAGTTGATAATGTACATGATAGATATGATTTTAGTTTTAGGAAAAAAAATTATGATAATAATAATAAATAAGTAAAGTTTGAAGAATGCCGATAGGACGATACCCACTCAAAATGATAAGATTAGTACGGGGTTTAGAAATGTCTAGATGATTTAATCGAGCTGGCGTGTTACCGAGATTCGAATTATATGTAGAAATCTAAGACAGAGATGTAAGTGAGATATCTGATTTACTTAATTTCATGTGATCTCGAGGACGAGATCAATCCAACTTGTAGGAGATTGTAACACCTGTTAATTTCGTGAGAATTAATTAATTTCAAGTCATTTAACTCAATTATTAATTTGTGGAAATAGGATATAAATTATCAAATTCCGTGGTTGGTATTAAAATGTTGAATTTTTATTGTAAATTTTAAGAAATTGGACAGGGTTACAAACCTATATATAAATATATATATATATATATATATATATATATATATATATATATATATATATATATATATATATATATATATATATATATATATATATATATATATATATATATATATATATATATATATATATGCATATAAAGCAAACCTTGTATATTCATGATTAAAGAAAAAAAATGCATGCATGATTCATGGGTACATCAATATCATCATCATCAAACCAATACATAAATCCCTATATATACATAAAACCCTAATAACAAAATTTTACTCCTCAAGAACACATACATTATGATAAATCTGGGAATTTCCTTCTAATTTTTTTTGGCTGGAATTCAAGATTGGAGCAACAATATTAATCTCATCATCACACTCATCACCATCATTGAAATCTTGAGGTAATGTTTATGAACTCAAATAAATTTAAATTCCCGTATGTAATATTGAAGGTAATATTAGAACCCATATAATGTTGTTTAGAGATTTATATAATTTGGAAATGAACAACCAATAATTTCTGGATTCATCATCTTCATTGTGTTTATTTGAAAAGCTTGAAACCCCATTAATGGAGTTCATTGAAGGTTTTAAGTGGGTTTAGGTTGTAACTGAAAATTTACCCAAAAATGTTCCAAATATGATTAGAAACCTTACTAGTTTTATAATAGATGAATAATCTTGGATTAGAGATCTATTGGTGGGTTTTCAATATTTTTGAAGAGTTGTATTTTGATTAAAAATATACAAATTAGATAGTTTAGGAGAATGGAATTTAAAGAAACAAATGAGAAATGGAACCACCGGAGAAAAACTGAATGGAATGGTGGTCGGCCGGCGATCTGAGCGGCGACGACAGCAGCTCCGGCGGCTGCTCTGTCTGTCCTTTTCTTTCTCTATTTTTTTATTCAGCCGAGTGGGAGAGAGAGATCTGTGTGTGGGTTGCGTGGGATTCGGCCGGAGAAGCAGGCGGCGCCGGCGCCGGCGACGTGGCCGGTGGCCACCGCCCATCTTCTTTCTGCTTTTTCGTGAACTGCTCTGTTTGTCTATTTTTTTTATTTTTATTTTTATTTTTATTTTTATTTTCTGTTTTGGCTGAAATGGAGAGGAAGCAGGACACTTTTTCTTTAAATTTGGGTTGTAGTCTAGGTTTAGGCTATAAATAAAATGGAGTGGGGTGGGTTTGACTTTTCCTTGTTTTTCTTTTTGTTTGTTCAATCGAGAGACAGAGGGTGGAGCATGGGTTTTTTTTTTCTTTTGTTTGAACCGGCTGCATCATTTAGTTTAGGTTAGGTTATAATTTTTAATTTGGGCTTCTGTTAGATTTAGTTGGGCTGGTTTAGTTTATTTCATTTGACCCATTAATAAAATCATTGGGTTGCTAATTTTATTCTTTAAGATTTTTGGGGTTTTAATCAAATAAATTGGACTTCTATGTAATTAATTCTTTGGGTTGAGTTGAATGTAAATTAAATAATTATTCTCTTAATTGGGTGGTGTTTTAATTATTTATTTTGGGGTCAATATTGGGTTATTTCTTGGGCTACATAATTAATTACATTTTGGGCCTTATTAATTAGATAGTTTAATTCAAAGGTTGGGTTATTAAATTACTTAGCCTAAATATAATTGATTTAGTAGGATTTAGTTTATTAAGCTATTTAAATTCTATACATGAGTTACATATTTTAGTTGTTGGATTTAGAACTTATTAATAAATTATAATAAGATGAGATGAACATTTGCAAGAGAGTAAATGGTATCAATTAGATTAAATTATTTATTATAATAAGGATGGATTACATAACTAATAATTTATAAATGTAAGTTGTTAACTTAAAGAGCTAGAACTTGTAAAGGAATTCAAGGATTAATCGATGTTATTATTTAGAGAGTTTTGAGCTTAAAAAAAAGGGATTAAAAATTATTAAATCTATAATCATCTGAATTTGATCCCGAATTTTAATTAAATAAATAATGGATTTAGTAAATTATTGAATTAAGAATATTGACAAATAGGCAATGTACTTTGATATCAGGTCTTTAGTAATTCGATTGAGGTGTGTGGATTTCATTAGTGCTTTCAGCTGATAACGGGTATACGCTTGGCGAGTACAGATTGCAGGCACTGTGAGTAATTGATTTAATTTCGCAAATGATCATAAATGATATGCTTGCACTGGATATCTCTTTCGTTTCTATTGCCATGATTATTCTTTAACTACCATGCTTAGCCTTGAATGTTGTTATTTACTTCGTTGCCTTGAGCCGATATCTGTGAACCCTTTTCCCCAGTATGCATACTGTGTGTTATGTGGATTACGCGAGGTTGCTGTGTGCTTCCGAGTTGTATGGCGGGCGAGCCGCATGTTTTGTACACGGGCTAACCGAGCGAGTCGTACGCCGTGTACTTGTTATCGGGCGAGCCGGTAACAATACCTGATTCGTGTATGCTAAATCGAGCGAGTCGTAATGCTACACATGTTGAATTTGAGCCGATATTTGTGTTGAACATGTTATATATGCTTGTCTGTGCTTTTAAATCTGTTACTCGCTAGGCGACGGCTTACCCCAGTTGTGGGGATAAATTTTCAGGTTTAACTGATAAGGGAAAGGCACCAGCTTCAGGATCTAGAGTTTGAGCATTTATGGTATCAGAAAGACTTCCGCATTTACTCTGATTTATATTTTGTACTTGGGATGGGTAGATCCCTAGACTTTCAATTTGGTTGTAATATATAGATGTTATATTTTAGCGCACTCTGAATGTGGTGGTTTTAGTTTATGTATGTATTGAAAATTGAAGTTTGAGATTAAAACGCTTTATTTTATTACTTCGAGGGTTATGTTGCAGATTTTAGTAAAAACGTCGCGTTATTAGAACGGGGCGTTTCACGATAACCGTCAATTCTAGATCATGGGTCGAATAGTTCTTCTCGTAGTCCTTCAACTGACGAGAAGCATAAGCAATCACTCGGCCCCTCTGCATCTATACACATCCTAACCCTGTCCCCGAAGCATCAGTATATACAACGAAATCACTGGTGCCTTCAGGCAGGGCTAACACCGGAGCCTGGCAAAATAGGCGCTTCAGTTCCTCAAAAACAAACTCCTGATCCTCAGTCCACTCAAACGGAACTGACTGGCGAGTCAAACGAGTCAATGGCACGGCAATTAAAGCGAAGTCCTGGATAAATCGACGATAATATCCGGCTAACCCCAGGAAACTGCGAACCTCTGCTACACTCTGCGGCCTCTCCCAGCTCATAACAGCCTCTATCTTAGCTGGGTCTAAAGAAACACCCTCGCCGCTAACAACGTGGCCCAGAAACTGAACCTCTCGAAGCCAAAACTCACACTTCGAGAACTTCGCGTACTACTTCTCTTTTCGCAACATACTAAGAATCTCACGCAGGTGCGCTGCATGCTCCTCTACTGACCGGGAATATATCAGGATGTCATCTATAAACACTATGACAAACTGGTCGAGATACGGACGACAGACCCTATTCATCAGGTCCATGAATGCTGCCGGAGCGTTGGTTAGCCCAAACGGCCTAACCAATAACTCATAGTGACCATATCGGGTTTTGAACGCTGTCTTTGCTGTATCCTGGTCATAAAACTTCAACTGATGGTATCCCGAACGCAAGTCAATCTTCGAAAACACACTGGCCCCCTGCAACTGGTCGAACAAATCATCTATTCGCGGAAGTGGATAACGGTTCTTCACCGTCACTTTATTAAGCTCGCGATAGTCTATACACATCCTCATCGACCCATCCTTCTTTTTTACGAAGAGAACTGGAGCACCCCACGGTGACGTACTCGGTCGGATGAAACCACGATCCAACAACTCCTGCAACTGACTCATCAACTCCCTCATCTCGGTTGGAGCCAAACAGTAACGTGCGCGTGCAATAGGAGCAGCACCTGGCACCAACTCTATACGAAACTCTACCTGTCTGTCCAGCGGCAATCCAGGTAGCTCCTCGGGAAACACGTCGGGGAACTCAGAAACAACATCGACAGCCCCTATACTCTGCTTCTCCTTCTTTGCATCAACTTTTAATCATATAAAATATTAATTTTTAATTTAAAAAGACTTAATTTTAAATTTCATACTAGTTCACTTTTTAATTTTCATACTTTAAACTTTTAAGTCTGAAATATAACATAATATTTTATGTATAGTTGATATTTAAACATACTTATTTTAAAAAATACAACAAACAATTTAAAATCAAATAAAATTTAATTTTAAGATTTATACAAATTAAAATTTAAAAATATAAATTTTAAATCAATTCCTATGTGTATATAATTTAATGTATTACTAGTTTATAACCCACGTATTACGTGGATATTTTTAATTAAATTTATTTATATAAAATGTATATGAGTAAAAATAAAAACATACAAATTTAATAATTGTGTTTATTTTTTATTATTTACAGATTAATAAATAGAGTATATTTATTTTTTTTAAAATATTAAATTGTATTTTTCTTTTATTTTTTATAAGTTGTAATTATCTTTTTGGTGAACATAGAGGTGACACGTGACATTTGATGTTTTCCTTTATTATACATAATAATAATAATAATTTCCACAACTAATTCAAATTATTACATTTGGATCTAATTATGATTATTATGGATAATAATGATAGATATTTCTTTTAGGTAAACATTAATTTTAAATGTTACAAAATCTAATTAATTACTAATTAATTAATGAAAAAAATAAAGTCAAAATTTAATGCAATTAAGTTAAGGTGTTAAATTTGGAAAAAGATGTGGAAAAATAAAATTTTCTTGTGTTGTAGAAGTGACCTGTGACATGAATTGCTTTGTTTTATTATAATATGTAGGTTAATCAACTCATGTATTACATGGGTTGATTTAGAAAATACATATTTTTTTATATTTTAATAAATTATTATAAAATTTATATATAATTAAAATAAAAAAATTAAAAGCTAGTTAAATTAAAGATAAAAAAATACTTAGTTGTTTGATATTAAATAAAAAATATTATTATATTGTATTATTAAAAACAGATAATATGTGTTTGCAAAAAATGTTTCTTTTAATTTTTATTAACTTCAAATATGAAATATCAATGTAAGAAACAAAAAACTTCAATTTTGTGAATGTGTATATATTTTACAATTGAAGTTTTATCATATTCACAATTGAAGTTTTATCAATTAAATTTTAAATCTTGTTAGCAAAATAATTAACAAAAAATTTTAACTTTATTTACTACACATCTACATTTAAATCCAAACTTTTACATTTGAATTTAACTATGATCATTAAGGATAATAGAGACACATATTTATTTTAGGTAAATATTAATTCATTAATGAAAAAATTAAAATCAAAAATTAATGTAATTAAGTGAAGGTAGTAAATTTGGAAAATGAATTAAAAAGATGACATATGTATAATTATTGATTTTAATTAAGGGTATAAGAGACATTTCATAAATAATTATGAGTTTTCATTAATCTGGACCATTGATTTCTTTCCATCCAATGGTTCAGAAACTTCAAGTGGTTTTCTTATTATATATATTATAGATAGATTCTACAAGGCACTTGAAGTACAAGGCACTTGAAAAGTCATTTTAACAGAGTTAAGAAATTTTCTTATTTATTTCCTCTTATCCTAAAATTGATCATCGCATTCGCATCCTTCTCTTCTCCTCTAATCGAATCCTTCTCTTCTGATCGTAGCCACCCATGGTCGTCGTACGTCGCCGCCCTAGTCCGTCGCCGCTCCATTCACTCCGTCATCACCGTTCTCACCGCGCCGCCTCTTACCGGTATACCTTCCTTCTTACGCTTTATGGTGAATTATTTTTTCCGGTTAAATTGATTGAAGTTAGATTATTTGTTTGTAGAAATTAGGGCTTTAAGTTAGGTTTTTCTTGTTGTTTATTTGTGGGTTGCTCATTTATATGTATGTGTACTCTATTATAAGTTAGGGGTGTGCAGGGTTCAGTTCGGTTTGGTTCGGTTAGTAGTTAACAAGTGAACCGTGTTTTCGGTTTCGGTTACCTGCGGTTTGGTCCACGGTTACTCAGTGGCGGACCCAGCCATCGAATGAACCCGTTGCACAAATTTTCGTCGCGTTTACGGTTCGAAAATTAAAATGATTATTTTGGCCGAGTCGGTCAACTCATGGATATTTATAATTAAAAATTAAACATATAATTTAAAATAACAAATAGAATAATAGATAACACATAAAAGACTAATTTACATAAATGGTCATTGTGGTTTATATGGAATTACGGTTTTAGTCCCCGAAAGAATTATATTACACCACAAGTCCCTAAAATCAAAAGGTTGTAACATTTTGGTCCCTAAAACTAACGGTGGTTAACTTTAACCGTTAGTCTCAGGGACATGTTCGTTCTTTTGTTTTTCAGGACAATCTATGTAATTTTCAAATTTTCTTATTTCTTTTTCCTTTTATATCTTTTTTCTTTATATCATAATTTATTGTCATATATATATTTAGTGATTCTCTTTTTATCATTTAATTATTCAAATGAAACATTTTATCTTTTTTATTTTAACTACTAATTTTTGTTTGAATATTTATTGTTATCAATAATACTAAGTTTTTTTATATATTACCATAATTATTTATGTAACATTATTATATGATATACCTGAAAATCCAAATTTTTCTTCACTCTTTTTTTCATTTAGAAAAGTTAAAAATAAAAATTAGTTATAGTTTATTTTCGTTCAGAAAATCTAAAATTGAAATGATTTATTTTTTTCTCCATTCAAAAAATTCAAAATAACGAAGTGTTGAAGTTTTTTTTCATTTCGAATAAATATATAAATAGAATGGTTTGTAGCTTATTCATTGAAAATATTTAACCAAAATTTTTTAATTCTGAATGGTTCAAAAAAAAATCAAAAATTGGAATGTTTCGTCAGTTTTTGATCAAAAAAATTAAATTCTGAAGGATTCGTTATTTTTTATTGAAAAAATTCAAATTGTAATGGTTAGTATTTTTTAAATTTTCTTTTAACTAAAATCAGAATGATTCTTTTGTTTGAAAAAAATCAAAATTCATATGGTTCACGGTTTTTTTATCAAAAAATAAAAATTCGTCATTGTCAATTTTTTAATAAAAAAAATTAATATCGAAATGGATCTTTTTTTTATAAAAATAAAGTATCATAATGATTTATTTTTCATTAAAAAATTAAAATCGAATGCTACATCGTTTTTTTGAATGGAAAAAAATTAAATCAGAATGGTTCGTCATTTTTTCACCGTTCAATTAAAATCGGAATGGTTATTTTCTTTGGAAAATAAATAATCAAAATGGTTCATCGTTTTTTGATCAAAAATAAATTCGGAATTGTTTGTTGTTTTTTATCAAAAAATACAGATTATAATGATTCGTCAGTTTTTTTCTTTGAAAAAACTAAAATCGAAATTGGTTGTCATATAATTAAAATTAAAATGGTTAAAAATATTAAACGATGTCAGATTTTTAATTTCTCCCAACAATAAACGACTTATTTTGATTTTAATTTTTTCATACAAAAAATGAGAAATTATATATTTTGTTTCTTTTTTTAAACGAAAAAAACAATCAAACACTCGTACTTTTAAATTTACGAGGAAGAAACAATGGAGCACTCGTACTTTTAATATTTCCAAATGAAAAAACTTCAACATGTTATCATTTTGAATGGAGAAAAAATATAAATCATTTCGGTTTTAGAGTTACTGAACTAAAATAAACTAAAACTAATTTTTATTTTTATCTTTTCTAAAGGAAAAAAATAATGGAGAAAGATTTTGATATTAAATAACTAATTAAAAAAATGAATCAGGTTTATCATATAATAATCTTAAATAAATAATTATGGTAATATATTAAAAAGTTAACATTAATAATAATAATAGTAAACATACAAATAAAAATTAATAGTTAAAATAAAAAAAATGTTACATTTGAATAATTCAATGATAAAAAAAGAAATACATAATATATATATGAAAATAAATTATGATATAAAGAAGACTAAATTACATAAATGGTCCCTGTGGTTTATATGAAATTACGGTTTTAGTCCCTGAAAGAATTTTATTACACCATAAGTCCCTAAAATCGAAAAGTTGTAACATTTTGGTCCCTGAAACTAACGGCAGTTAACTTGAACCGTTAGTTTCAGGGGTATTTTGGTCTTTTTGAATTTCAAGGACCATTTATGTAATTTTCAAACTTTCGGGGAACATTTATGTAACTTTCATACTTTTCATATATATATTTAGTATTTTTTTTCTTTTTTATAATTTAATTATCCAAACATAACATTTTAATTTTTATTCCTTTTGTTTTAATCATTAATTTTTATTTGTATGTTTATTGTTATTATTAATGTTAGTTTTTTTATATATTACTACAATTATTTATTTAAGATTATTATATGGTATAACTGGTTCATTTTTTTTCAATTATTTATTGAAAATTCAAATCTTTCTCTATTATTTTTTTCATTTTAGAAAAATAAATATAAAACTAGTTGTAGTTTTTTCGTTCAGAAAATATAAACCGAAATGATTTATTTCTTTCTCCATTCAAAAAAATTCAAAATAACGACGTGTTGAAGTTTTTTTTTCGTTTGGAAAAAGTATATAATCAAAATGCTTCGTAGTTTCTTCATTGCACATACTTAATAAAAATTTTAATTCTAAATGGTTTGAAGAAAAATCAAGAATTGAAATGGTTCATCACTTTTTAGTTAAAAAAATTAAATTACAAATGGTTTGTTGTATTTTAATAAAAAAATTAAAATTGTATTGATTTTTTTATATACGTTTAATTAAAATCAGAATGGTTCTTTTGTTTGAAAAAATCAAAAATCAAAATTGTTTACCGTTTTTTGATTAAAAAAAATTTAAAATCAAAATGGTTCATCATTTTTTTATAAAAAAATAATAGCAGATGGTCATCGTTGTTTGAAAAAATCAAAAATCATAATGGTTCATCATTTTTTTATTAAAAAAATTATCGAAATGGTTCATCGTTTATTTAATCCAAAAAATCAATAATGGTTCATTATTTCTTATTTTTTTAGTTTAAAAAAAAAGTCAATAAGATTTGATCAAACAACGATAAAAAAAAAAGTTACGAACCTCTCCAATATTGTTTTTTTGATCAAATAAACAATGAACCATTTCGATAATTTTTTTGATCAAAAAATGATGGACCATTATGATTTTTGATTTCTTCAAACAACGATAACCATCTGGTATTAACTTTTTTTTATAAAAAAATGACGAACCATTGTGATTTTAATTTAATATTTTTGCTCAAAAACGGTAAACAATTATGATTTTTTTATTTAACAAACATAAGAACCATTCTGATTTTAATTAAACACAGATCAAAATATCAATACAATTTTAATTTTTTTAATAAAATACAACAAACGATTTGAAATTTAATTTTTTTGACTAAAAAGTGATGAACCATTCCAATTCTTGATTTTTTTCAAACCATTTAGAATTAAAAAAATATTTATTAAGTATTTGCAATGAAAACTACAAAACATTTTGATTATATACTTTTTCCAAACGAAAAAAGCTTCAACACGTCGTTATTTTGAATTTTTTTGAATGGAGAAAAGAAATAAATTATTTCGATTTTAGATTTTCCGAACGAAAAATACTACAACTAGTTTTTATTTTTATTTTTCTTAAATGAAAAAAAGAATAGAGAAAGATTTGGATTCTCAATAAATAAATGAAAAAAATGACCAATTATATCATATAATAATCTTAAATAAATAATTATAGTAATATATAAAAAAAACTAACATTAATAATAACAATAAAAATGAAAATAAAAATTAATGATTAAAACAAAAAGAATAAAAAATAAAATGTTATATTTGGATAATTAAATTATAAAAAATACTAAATATATATATGAAAAGTACGAAAGTTACATAAATGGTCCATGAAAGTTTGAAAATTACATAAATGGTCCTTGAAATTCAAAAAGACCAATATTCCCCTGAAACTAACGGCTCAAGTTAACTGCCGTTAGTTTCAGGGACCAAAATATTACAGCTTTTCGATTTTAGGGACTTATGGTGTAATAAAATTCTTTCAGAGACTAAAACCGTAATTCCATATAAACCACAGGTACCATTTATGTAATTTAGTCTATAAAGAAAAAAGAGAAAATAGGAAAAAAGAATAAGAAAGTTTGAAAATTACAAGGATGGTCCCTGAGAGACAAAATGGCTAAAATGCCCTAAGACTAACGGTAGTCTATAAAGAAAAAACACCGTTCAAAAATTTATGTTTTCGCTTCTTGCTTCTTTTGTCTTTTTTTTTCTTCCAAAAGTGGGTTAAGGCTAAAAGGGTTAAAGAATTGGGCTTGAAAATTAAAATTATTATTGAGTTTGAAAATTGGGTTAAAAATAATATTGGCTTTAAAAAAGATATTGGGTTAATGGGTTGAGAATTTAGTGTTGGGGTTATTGAGTTTTAATTTTTAGAAATATTATTGGATGTTATTGATTTATTGAATTTATTATTTATTTAGCTATTCAGGTGATCAACTTGTTTTTTGAGGTATCAATTTTTTTAAATAAAGTTGCACACCAGGGCCGGCCCTTGGGCTGTTCAACATGGGCTCCTGCCCAGGGCCCATCAGCCATAGAGGGCCCAAAAAAAATTTTAGTTGTTAATACCTAGGCCCAATTTTGGAATCAGTTGCAAAGATGAGAGAGTGAGACTGAGAGGTAGGGGTGAGCTCGGTACCGTACCGTTCTGAACTGGTACCGATCCCGAAAATACCGAAACCGAATTAATAGTTTTGAAAGAACCGAATACCGAACCGTATAATTTTATATGGTGCCGGTTCGGTTCCGAATATCGAATTTTAGCTAATTTAAAAACCGAATACCGAACCGAATATATTAATTCGGTATCGGTTGGTACCGGTACCGGTTCGGGTTCGGGAAATGGTACCCGTCGCTCACCCCTACTGAGAGGCGCCACTGCAAATCTCACCAGTCGAAGTTCATGGAGAAAATCAAGCGACGGTTCGAAGTTCAAAAATCGAAATTCAAGGCGTCAGGCATGGGAATCGTTTTCGGTTTTCCTTTGGCTAGGCCTAGGCGACTCTTCCTCTTCATTCCTCTTGAACGATTCGTCGATTCACAGAATCACAGTCACAAACGACGATTCACTGTCACAAACAATACCTCTTGAACGATTCAGAAACTGATACACTATAATCTAATCCTCCGTAATCCGTTTGGAACTTTTGAGTTTCGACCAGCGCCGGTCCGCCGCCCTGCTTTCAACTTCGGCACTTCGCAAATCGCAAGGAGTCAAGGACGGAGGTATATAAGTAAAACTGTAATGTTTTATTTTATTTATTCTAATTTAGTAATATCTTAATTTTGAATTTTTGATTCTGTGAATTTGTGATTCATTTCTTTGTTTTTTTTTTTGTGGAACCAGACTACCAGAGTAATACAATATTACAATTCTACAAACAATTGTGTCTTGAGACTTTGAGAGTTCTTTGGTCTAGAAATCAAGATTCAAGAATCAACAATCAATCAATCATCAATGAATCAAGATTTCAACTAAAGGTGTTTTCATTCCTTATTACGTCTCAAATTATATGGGTTTTTTGCTAATTGCTTCTTGCTAGTTTGTTAGTCACTGAATTGCACATTGCAATTTGCAAACCAGTAATTGCTAATTTGCTAGTTGATTACTTGTTTGATTGTAGTCTTTACTCTTTACTTGTTTGGTTTTATATAAATATATAATATAATGTTACCCAAAAAACATCTATCGGAAAGTCAAAAAAGGAAGAAAAGAAAACAAAATGAAAATTTTATTCAATCTCAAAAAGGGTCTATATGTAAATTTCTTGAAACTAGTTCTTCTAACGTTTTAAATGAAAAGATCGATGATTTAAATAAGAATGATTCTAATTTGAATAAAGATGAAATAAATTTAGGCTTGAATGGAAATGAAGTCAACATGAATGAAGATAATACTAAATTAGATGAAAATGAAGTCAACTAGAAAGAATGTCATGATAACTTGAATAATGCTAATTTGGATGAAAATGATTCCAACTTAGATGAGACTAATGCCAATTTAGATGAAAATTATGCTAATTTAGATGAAAATTTTACTAATTTGAATGAAAATAGCAATGTAAAAGATATATATGATCCTAGATTATGGGATAGTTTAGATAATAAATTAAGAGATATTTTAGTTGAAAAGGGACCTATAAGAGAACTAAATCTTGTGTTCTTCAAACATGATGCATCTTAATCGGATTCATCTTCAAACACGATGCATGTTCATCGGATTTATTGGATTCATCTTCAAACACGATGCATCTTCATCGGATTCATCTTCAAACACAATTCATCTTCATAAGCACGATGCATTGGACTCGTCTTTCATAAAATTAAGATAAACACGATTCATATTTCAAAGTTTTCTATTAACAAAATACGTAAAAAACGACCATACCTTCAAAACGAGATCATTCCATCATCATCGCCGGAATCATTACCATTTTCGTCGGAATCATTGTTGCATTATCATCATCCTCCTTATCAATTGGTGGTGGTGGTGGTGTCACGGTCAAGAAATGTGTATGGTGGCGGTGTGGTGGACGGTAGAGGGAGGGGGAACCTAGTGAAAGAGATGAGGGGGGAAGGAAAGAGGAGTGAGATTAGGAAATGTAGTTAATATTTGATTCGTGTCGTAATAATCTTTAAAAAATTTTAAAGATTAAATTACATAAATGGTCCGTGTGGTTTGCATAAAACTTTGGATACGGTCCCTGTGGTTTCAATTTTACATAAACAGTCCTTATGTTCACTGTTTACTTGCAGAAATGATCCCTCTGCCGTTAACTTTAACAATCAAATGGTTAAATTTTTTATAATGACCATTTTACCCTTTTCTTTGATAACATTTTGGTCGCTCAAGTTTGTAGTTCATTTTAGTTTTGGTCCCTCGAGTAATTTTTTTTATTTAACTCATTTATTATTATTATAATTATTATTATTATCATAATTATTCTTATAACTATTATTATGGTTATTATTATTTATTATAAATTTAACTTTTTGCATATTACTTTATTGTTTATTAAGTTTCCTATATTTTCATACATTTTTTAATTTAAATTACAAACTTATTTATTTATTTTATTATAAACAATAGTAACAAATTAGAATCCATTTCGTTTTTTAGCTTTTTCGAATGAAAAAAAATACAAAAATTTTATATTGTAGTTTTCCAAACCAAAGAAATTTGAACCTTAAGCTTTTATTTATTTTTACAAACGGAAAAAAGTTACTAGTCATTCGTGTAATAAGTTTTTCATTTTTTAAACGTAAAAAGCTACGAAAACCAATCTGTTTTTTATTTTTTTTCTGCACCAAAAGATTACCCATTCTGGTTTTTTTTTTGGAAAACGAAAATAAATACAAACAATTGTATTATTAGTTTTTGCGAACGAAAAAACTACGAATAATTCTGATTTTCAATATTTTCAAACAACAAAAATCATTTTATTTTTCTAGTTTTTCGAACCAAACCATTACTTTTTTTTTTCTCCGAACGAAAAACTACAAACCATTACGTTTTAAAGTTTCTTCAAAAAGTGAAATAGTGTGTAGCCTTTTTGTTCGGAAAAACTAAAAAACATGGAATAATTTGTAGTTTTTTACGATTGGAAAAAGTTAAAAACGTAATGATTAGTATAACATAATAATCAAACAAAAATATAGACTATTTCATTTTTTGAAAAAGCGTATTTTGTACGTTTGGAAAAAACTAAAAAATAAAAAAGGGTATATTTTTTGTTAGATTTTTATGTTATACTAATCATTACGTTTTTAACTTTTTTCAATCGTAAAAAACTACAAACTAATCCATCTTTTTTAGTTTTTCCGAAAAAAAGGCTACCCACTATTCAATTTTTTTGAAAAAACTTTAAAACGTAATGGTTCGTAGTTTTTCGTTCGGAGAAAAAAAATAAAAGGTAATGGTTTGGTTCGAAAAACTAGAAAAATAAATTGATTTTTTTTTTGTTTGGAAATATTGAAAATCAGAATTATTCGTAGTTTTTTCGTTTGCAAAAACTAATAACAGAATTGTTTGTATTTATTTTCGTTTTCCAAAACAAAAAAAATCGGTTAGTAACTTCTTTTCGTTTGAAAAAACAAATAAAAGCTTTATTGTTCAAAATATTTTGGTTTGGAAAACTACAATATAAAATGTTTGTATTTTTTCACTCGAAAAAGCTAAAAAGGAAAATTGATTCTAATTTGATACAATTGTTTATAATAAAAAAATTATAAGTTTGTAATTTAAATTAAAAAAATATATTAAAATATAGGAAATTTAATAAACAAAAAAATTAATACGTAAAAAGTTAAATTATTAATATTAAATAATAATAATAATAGTTATAATAATAATAATAATAATAATAATAATAATAATAATAAAGTTAAATAAAAAAATTAACTCGAGGGACCAAAACTAAAATGAACTACAAATTTGAGGACCAAAATGTTATAAAACAAAAGGGTAAAATGGTCATTATAAAAGATTTAACAATTTGATTGTTAAAGTTAACGGCAGATGGACCATTTTTGTAAGTAAACAGTGAACATAAGGACCGTTTATGCAAAGTTGAAACCATAGGGATCGCATCCAAAGTTTTATGCAAACACAGGGACCATTTATGTAATTTACTCAATTTTAAAATTAAATTTATCTTTAATTAATTAATGGTAAATATATCTAATATTCCTATAATGCCCTTAATGCATTTTTAGTTCCTCGAGATTCTCAATGCATCGAGGTTCCCCATTGAACCTCTCTCTCTCTCTCTCTCTCTCTATATATATATATATATATGTATATATATATATATATATATATATATATATATATATATATATATATATATATATATATATATATATATATATATATATATATGATAGATTTTTTTTGAACGGCTGGTATGGTGGTTATCGCCTAGGCCCAAGTGCTATATATATGATAGATGGGATCATGTGAGAAGGATCTTATGGTGAGAATGATGAGAAGTAATATTGACCTTAAGATGAATAATAAACATGATAATACGGTATGACTAGACCACATTTGATAACTCCCACTTATATAGATACCTAATTCATTCTCTCTTCTAAAACAATCGGATGTCTCTCCCCTACCCCTCTCTTCCTCTCTCAATTTCAAAACCGAAGGCCACAGATTCAAATTCAGAGGCTACTCCATCACAGACCGGTTGATTTTAATGAAAGCTATGAAAGCATCGACGACTGCTCCGTCACCGGTGTTTTTGCTTTTGTGTTGTGTTCTCGGTAATATTCACAAAACTAACGAATCTTGATGTTTTCTTTGTTCTTAATGAATTGACAGAGAATAAAAACCACAAATGTTTTGTCAATTCATAGCAAAGACGTTTGAATCAAGTGTTCATGTTCTTGTTCCCAGTTTACTAAAAATTTTCATTATTGCCTCCGCAAAACAAATGCCCTTTTACATGACATTAATTGAAAGTTTTGATGTGTATATTAATAATTTTCTTATATTGTAGATGCAAGATTTTGATTGCATCGATGTGTGCTGGATTGTTTTTTTTTTTTAATTTATTGATATGAATTGTTAGACAATCGTATTTGATTATTGTATCAATGTTTAGACAATTGTATCTTGTATTGATGTTTTATAAATTAATGTATCAAAGTTTTTAACATATCAATGTTTTTAAAATCTGACAATTGATGACGAATCTACGTAATATTATATAGGATCAATTATTTTATCATTGAATCAACGATTTCAAATCACTGAATCGATGTTTTCTTATTAGGTTTTATTATCTTTGAGTGTTGTATCTGTTAGGCACAAAAAGGCCTCAGTCAAACCTGCTCTACATCTGAGTGGGAGATTTTATAATCAAACCTGTTGATACATTTGAAGGTTGAATTTAAGGCCTGTTATATGCCTTATTGAAACCTGAAAATGATTTGCAATATCAGTCTAAAGCTGTTCTATAAGTTGCATGTGTTGCAACCAAGACAGTTTGTCCAAGCTGATCAGTCTGCTGATCAGGCTGAACATAAACTGTCTACGCTGCTCTACACTGTTGAGCAGCTTGGGCATTTTTAAAGTGTTCTGTTCTTTGTGAACAGAACCTGTTCTTTGTGAACAGGCTAAACACTTTATGGAATTTGTTTCCAAGTCATCATGTATTGTTTTTAACTACCAGATCAGTTTACACAGTTGAAGACAAAGTGGAAAGCAGAACCGCTCAGCCTGCCCAAGCTGTTCTGTTACATGAAGACAAACGGATATTTGAAAAAGGGTGACAGACCTTTTTCTTATATCAAAATAGGCCTTTACAAGGAAGAAAGACGCAAAGTTGACATTCCTAAAATGGTTAAAGGCAATGCAACAGTAGAAAGTAAAAAGACAAAAGTTCTGCACAAGAGAAGGCAAGTCTGCTTTTCAGAAAAGTGCAGAAAAGTTATATTGTCTTTTCAAACAAGACTTCTCCTTTTTCATTCTGCCCAATGAAGATGTTTCTCTTAGATCCTCTAAGTGAGTATAAAAGGAAGCTTCTAAGATCAGAAAGAATGGGAAGAAAGCTAAGTGCTTAAACCAAGAGTGAACATGCAAGTGTGATATTCATGCATGCAAATCTTCTGTAAACAAGCTTCTGTGTGTCTAAGCTGTTTACCAAAGCTGTTCCTTAAAGTCTTGTAAAATACAGTGAGTGCATCTTAGTGAGTGTGTTCATTGTAATCTAGTTTGAGTGTGTCTTAGACTAGAAACCATACTGTTGTATTCTGTCATCTCAGCTTGAACAATTCCGCAGTCAAGCTTGTTTGTAATTAACATTTGTTGATAATACATACAAACATTGAGAAAAAGAGTGTGTAGTTTTTAAATACTGTATTCACCCCCCCCTCTACAGTTTATTACTATATACTTTGGGAACCTTTCGGGACCTACAA
>JAANYP010009386.1:0-134310 GCA_020465985.1 Centrapalus pauciflorus | reverse complement strand
AGAGAAGTTTTGATGATTAAATTTTGGAGGTTTGCCCATAGAGCCATTGTCATAGTAAGAAGAATTTGCAGCACTGTTGTCCATGGAAACTTGGGAGAATGAGAGATTTAGAATGACACACACTCTAGCCTGCTCTGATACCAGTTGTAGGTCCCGAGAGGTTCCCAAAGTATATAGCTTTAAGCTGTAGAGGGGGGGTGAATACAGCTATTTAAAAAACTACACACTATTTTCTCAATGTTTGTATGTATTATCAACAATTTGTTAATTACAAACAAGCTTGAATGCGGAATAGTTCAAGCTGAGATGACAGATACAACAGTATGCTTACTAGTCTAAGACAGACTCAAACTAGTATACAATGAATACACTCACTAAGAAACACTCACTGTGTTTACAAGACTTAAAGGAACGGCTTATGTAAAACAGCTTATACACACAGATGCTGGTTTACACAGAAGGTTTGCATGCATGAAAATCACACTTGCACGTTCACTCTTGGGTTTCAGCACTTAGCTTTCTTCACACTTCTTTCTGACCTTAGAAGCTTCCTTTTATACTCACTTAGAGGATCTAAGAGAAACATCTTCATTGGACGGAATAAAAAAGGAGAAGTCTTGTTGAAAAGACAACATAACCTTTTCTGCACTTTTCTGAAAAACAGACTTGTCTTCATATGTGCAGAACTTTTGTCTTTTTACTTTGTCTACTGTTGCATTGCCTTTAACTAATTTAGGAATGTCAACTTTGCGTCTTTCTTCCCTGTAAAGGCCTATTTTGATATAAGAAAAAGGTCTGTCACCCTTTTTCAAATATCCTTTTGTCTTCATGTTACAGAACAACGTGGGCAGGCTGAGCAGTTCTGTTTTCCACTTTGTCTTCGACTTTGTAAACTGATCTTGTAGTCAAAAACAATACATGATGACTTGGAAACAAATTCCATAAAGTGTTTAGCCTGTTCACAAAGAACAGGTTCTGTTCACAAAGAACAGAACACTTTAAAAATGCCCAAGCTGCTCAACAGTGTAGAGCAGCGTAGACAGTTTATGTCCAGCCTGTTCAGCAGACAGAGCAGCTTGGACAAACTGTCTAAGTTGCAACACATGCAACATATAGAACAGCTTTAGACTGATATTGCAAATCATTTTCAGGTTTCAATAAGACATATAACAGGCCTTAAATTCAACCTTCAAATGCATCAACAGGTTTGATTATAAATCTCCCCCTCAGATGTAGAACAGGTTTGACTGAGGCCTTTTTGTGCCTAACAGTTTGAAAATCAGCTCAGACTTTGAAAATTGTTCAAACATCATTATGAATTGCAGAAAAATGAACTTCCAAGATCTTTTATGGACTTATGAAAATTTGAATGAATCTTGATTGAATAAAACTGAATCTTGAATGATTAATTTGTTAAAAATCAGCTCTGATTTGACTTTTTGACGTTGAAATTTTAGATTTTCTGCAGAAAATGCTCATAACTTTTTTCTGGAGTGGAATTGGGCCTCGAAAATTTACCGAACCGGCTATGCCTGTTCTAGAAATGTAGATCTCTTTTCAAGCTTCGATTTGACGTATGGTAGGCCTTCTAACGATGTTCCAGTCAAAAGTTATGACCAATTTAAGCAGAATAAGTCATATAGTCAAACTCGAATGATAAAAGATGAAACTCGAATGAATAAGAATCAAACTCGAATGATGAAGAATTAAACTCGACTGAAGTAGCTTGAAATTCGATGAACTAAGTATGAAACTCGGTTAAAAAAATAAACTCGATTGATTAATCACTAAACTCGAATAACAAGGAAACAAACTCGAATGAATAAGCCTGAAACTCGAATGATAATATCTTGCAACTTGAATGATACAGCTTGAAACTCGACTAATGAGGCTTAAAACTCGGTCAATGAAGTGATAAACTCGAATGATACTTGATGAAACTCGATTACCACTTTATAAAACTCGATTGAAGCTTTGATCAAACTCGAATACTTCTTTGTAAAACTCGATCAAAGCTATGAACATAGAGATGCCCGAGTTTTAACAAAATATTTCAAAAATCAAGTTCAAAAAATTCAATTTTCAACAAAAATCCACAAATTGATTCCAGATTAAAATCGAAGCTGCGGTTTTCACACACAAACACTTTTTGTGAAAACAACTTGACCAATTTCAGATTAAAATCCTTGAATTTGACAAAAAACAGTCAAGAACACAAACTTTTCGAAAAATCAGAATACTCCAAATTAAATTCTGATTGTTTGGAATTAAAATCTGAGATATATCTCAATGGATTCGACTTTAAATGCTCCACCTTCGATCCAATTTTCAGAACATTTCATCCACAAAATCAAAATCCAAAATTGATTTTCTGAATTTTAATAAAAACGAATGTAACAGTGTTTGATTATTTTACAAAATTCAGATTCAAATTCACTCAAATTCAGCCATATTAGGCTCTGATACCAATTGTGAATTCAAATTTCATGCAATCCAATCACATACAAACAATCAATATGAACAATTATTATCAATCCAACACATTATATTGAATGATTAAAGAGAGAAATATTACATTGAGTTCTTGGCTATCTTGGACAGCAATCTTCTTCTCTCTCTACTGTTCTAACCGTGTATTTTGTGTAATCTTCGATTCCTCTTATAACAGCACACATACACTCCTATTTATACACAATACAAAGTATTGAGGATTTACACAAACAACCCCTGAACTTTTACAATAAAATTGATTACAACTCTATATAAATTTGTACCCAACATTATGCAAGTTCGAATTAATTTAAATTTAAATTCGGTTTGTAAACTAAATTCGAACTCAACAAGTTCGACTGAATGTAAGTTCGAGAAACCCTAGAATCTCTGACAAGTTCGAACCTCAGTTAAGTTCGAGAAAACCCTAATTTTCTGACAACTTCGAATCTGACAAGTTCGAATCTGACAACTTCGAATTCTCTGACAACTTTGAAATCCAGTTAAATTCGAATGAAGCCCTAAAACAAATTCGAGAGGAGCGTATTCTGACAAGTTCGAAGAACCCTAATACCCCCTTAAGTTCGAGCGCCGCAAGTTCGAGAAACGGCCAAAATTTTGCTTTTTTCAAGATTTCAGATTAAACCAATGTTTTTAATATTAAAAACACTGATTTCGACTGAAAAAGTGAACTAATATGAATTTTTCCCCGTTACCTTGCTTGTAGAACTCAGAAAAACTTCTATAATACGTGAAAAATCTGGTAAAAACGTCAAGAAACAGAAGAATGTTTGTAGTAACACGAAGAACGCGACGAACACTCGAATGGCTCTGATACCACTTGTAAGGTCACCTCTAGCACGGATCTGATCTTGATGCGACACCGTCCAACGAGTGCGGAATCCTCGTTAGCGGTTTAACGGATTGATCACACACGGAACCCGGAGACGAACAAAATGATAGTCGATACGACGAACGACCAGACACGTGTATTTCTCCGAAAGACTCTCTGAAATCACTCAAGTTCGTATGTGCACTAATACGAGCTCTGATCACTAATTTCTGTTAGTGCACCCTGTGTGACGATAGCAGTCTAAGTATAGATAGACTTTTGTAATAGATCATGCTTTGCAATTACAAGTTATATATGTTTGATCTTGATTATATATGTTTGATCTTGTTTGTGTATGATGTTTACATAAGTTCAAACATAAGTTCAAAGATAAGTTCAAGTTCAAGGATAAGTTCAAACATAAGTTCAAAGATAAGTTCAAGTTCAAGGATAAGTTCAAACATAAGTTCAAAGATAAGTTCAAACATAAGTTTTAGAATAAGTTCAAAGATAAGTTCTAGAACAAGTTCAAAGACTATAAGTTCGAATAGTAGTGGACAAGTTCGTGGGCTTGGGCCTAAACGAACTTGTTTAACCTAAGTTCGAACTTAATCTCTATAATTAAGAGATAATCCGTTTGAATTAAGGACTTTTGCAGAAATTAACATTGAGAGCTCCTTTGGTGCACGTACGAACTTGTGAGATTTCAGAGAGTCGTTTCGGAAAAATACACGTGTCGGTCCGTTCGTCGTATCGGCTATCATTGTGTTCGTCTCCGGGTTTCGGTGTGTGATCGATACGTTAAACCCCTAACGAGGATTCCGCACTCGTTGGAAGGTGTCGCGTCAAGATCAGATCCGTGCTACATGTGACCTTACAAGTGGTATCAGAGCCTTTCCAGAGCTAAGGGGAGTTCAGAGAAGAGATGATGATGAAGAAGGTGACCCAGAGACGCAAAAAGACAGTGAGCTAGCAGATCTTCCCCGTGAGACTGCTCAGCAAGCTGAGATTCAGGGGGAGCCTGGAACATCTAGTTCAGGAGCAGGTTAGGAAAAAGGCAAGGCTCCCGAAGCATCAGAGCTAGTCGAACAAGAAATGATTGGAGCCTTGGTTGATATTAATGATGATGTTGAAATAAACTTTGATTTTGAAGATGATCTGGAAGAGCTTGAAGAAGGAGAGTTTGTCCCGGAAAATGTTCCCGATTGGAGCCCAGATGATGAAGTATTAGTAGATGAAGAAGACGATGCTGATGAGATAGTCATTCAACGACAACCAGTCAAGAAACAGATAAGGAGCTAACCAATGAATAAAAGAGACAACTTTGGTTCAAGAAAGAGGAGAAGAAGACTTATTTAGCTGTGAAAGACAAAATGAGATTGCCAAGCCCAGGAAAACTATCTGGAGGCATTCTTAGTTGGTTTTGCGACAGAGAATTGCAGCTTTTTGTGCTTAAAAGAAGAGATGGGCTCCAGTATCTGAAGAGAAAACTTAAAGTCTTCAACACACTGCCTAAATGTGAAGTGAAGGAACTGGCATGGAAGAATCTAATCAACCTAGGAGATGACCAATAGAATTATCTAGAAAAGAAGGTCGGTCTGGAAGGTTTGAGAGAATTAAGCGAAGGGAAGGAAAGAGAGTCATGGATGAGTCAAGAATAGATCCATTGACCAGAAAGCCTTGGATGAAGATGTTTTACAAACTGGTTCGATGCCTAAAGAGGGTTCCATTAAAGTCAATGCCACAGGATGTTCTGACGAATATGAAGTGGTGGTTCGTTGATAATCAAACAGCCGAGACAGTTATGGAAGATCAAGATGAAAGAGTTATTTTGAAAGTGTATGACCCTCTGCACCTTGTAAACCTTTCTCAGGGTGACTTGATGAAACTTCATGAGCAACCAATCTATTTTCATGAAGGTTGGAGATCAGAAGGGAAGAAGTACCAGAAAGTTGTAAAGGTTTGTGTAGAACAGGGATTGTATGCAGGAAGTATTTTGAATCAGCCTACTTCTATAGATTAGTTGAATATCTAGTTAGAAGCTATCATCAAGGGGGAGTCTGTTAGTGCACCCTGTGTGACGATAGCAGTCTAAGTATAGATAGTCTTTTGTAATAGATCAGCCTTTGCAATTACAAGTTATATATGTTTGATCTTGATTATATATGTTTGATCTTGTTTGTGTATGATGTTTACATAAGTTCAAACATAAGTTTAAATATAAGTTCAAACATAAGTTCAAGGATAAGTTCAAACATAAGTTCTAGAATAAGTTCAAAGATAAGTTCTAGAACAAGTTCAAAGGCTATAAGTTCGAATAGTAGTGGACAAGTTCGTGGGCTTGGGCCTAAACGAACTTGTTTGACCTAAGTTCGAACTTAATCTCTAAAATTAAGATATAATCCGTTTGAATTAAGGAGTTTTGCAGAAATTAACATTGAGAGCTCGTATTAGTGCATGTACGAACTTGTGAGATTTCAGAGAGTCGTTTCGGAGAAATACACGTGTCGGGCCGTTCGTCGTATCGGCTATCATTGTGTTCATCTCTGGGTTTCGGTGTGTGATCGATCCGTTAAACCCCTAACGAGGATTCCGCACTCGTTGGAAGGTTTCGCGTCAAGATCAGATCTGTGCTACAGGTGACCTTACAATTTCTGCAAAAGTCCCTTAATGAAACGGATTAACACGTATTTATATTAGTTAAGTTCGAACTTAACTGATCAACTTCGTTTAGACCCCAAGCCCACGAACTTGTCCAATGACCTTCGAACTTAGTTCCACCAAGTTCGAATCCCAGCCTTTGCACTTATTCTAAAACTTATCTTTGAACTTATCTTTGAATTTATCTTTGAAATTATCATGCAAATGTAAACATCATACACAATCATGATTAAACATATATAACTTGTATTTGCAAAGCCTGATCTATTACAAAAGACTATCTATTACATACCTAGACTGTCATCGTCACACCGGGTGTACCAACAGTAGAGTTCCAAACGAAAATGAAACAACAGGCCTCAATGAACACAAATGAGAATAAATAAATGCAGACATATATAATCATAGGTACTCACAGTGGGTGCGTTATGTAACCTCAGTTATTATTATTTCTACTCGGGCTTTCAACCGGATCACAAAGTACCCCACTGTGGGTTAAACAACACTGTTAAGTCACTGTAACAGAATATCAATGTCAATAACTGTTTAATTTCTCAAAAACTTAATTTTATAAGTTTTACATGAATTCGGATCCTACACGAATTCGGATCCCACCCGAAATTCGCATGATCCGAAGTTCCACACTTACAATTTATTTTATACCATTCATCCGAAATTCGGGTGTACCCTGATCCGAAATTCGGATGCCTTACTCATCCGAAATTCATGTTTAACTGGTAAATATTCAGGTTTTCAATCCGGGATTCATCCGAGATTCCCTTAGATCCGAAATTCGGACTAATCCGAATTGTGTTCATAGATCCGAGTTCATACTTGTGCAGTTTTATTATTTTCCAGATTTTAATCTGATCATTTTTGCTATTATCCAATAACTAAAAACTGTTAATACAAGGTCAAATATACTCCCTTAACACTTATTAACATTATCTTATCTGATTGTGCACCAAATCAAACTCCTTTTTCCCCATTTTTAAACAACCCATCGAACACACACTAAAAAACATACTTAATTCCAGAAATCATACTTAAAGGTTAAATCAAGACATGAAATTTGGTATATAGCATCCTAAACACTCGACTTAAACATATCCATTTGAATCAACAACATGCAATAACATCATCAACAGAAATCAGTGATTCGGTTTTCCTATAAACCGAACACTAAACCCTTAAATTCGAAAATTTTGAGAGATATTTACCTTAAATCGTTGGTTGCAATGCTTTTAATTCCTTCCTAGCAACTTGAATCCAAACTTTCAGCACTTATTTCATAAATTTTCGTGTTCTTGATTTGTTGCAAATGAGAGAACCGTAAGTTTAGTGAGAGAGAGAGAACTTGAATATGAAGAGATGAAATGATGAAAAGAAAGACAATTAGTCTTTTATTTCATTAGTGTCAGCCATTGACACAAATAGCCCTTCACTTATCTGATTTTATATAAATAAAGATTTCCATCTTATTTAGCATCACTAACAATTATAATCCATCATACTTATTAAAATATTGAAATCCTCAAATTCCTTAATTACTCAACATAGCAACCAACATTTAAATTCCCAAATACTTAATCATCATTCATAATTCAACTTGATTACAATACTTTCAAAATTCAAACTAATTATCTTCAATTACAACAATTAAATATGAGGATGTTACAGCATGGGCTCCACTAAGCTTGAACTTCGTCCTCGAAGTTACTTAGATTCGAACAAGTGTGGATATCTCTTTAACATACCACTCTTTGTTTCCTAGGTATGGCTTGCTCCTTTGTGATGCTTCCAATGTATAAGCACCATTTCAATCTCTTTACTCCTTAAATTTTTCACCTTGGTGTCCAAAATGCAATCTGGCTCTTCCACATATTGGAGCCTTTTATCGATTTGCAGCTTGGTGTGATCCACCCAATCCTCGTTCCTAGTAGTAAAAGATTTCCTAAGATTTCCCACATGGAATACTGGATGTATGCCCGACATTTCTTCAGGCAATTCCAGATGATACGATTGGTTCCCCACTTTCTCTATTATTTTAAACGGACCAACAAATCTCGGAGCTAACTTTCCTCTCTTTACAAAACGAGTAACACCCCTCATAGGTGATACTTTTAGATACACCCAATCATTCACATCAAAATTGATAGGCTTGTGCCTCCTATCGTGATAGCTTTTCTGACGATCCTGGGTCGCTTTCATGTTCTGTCGAACTAACTGTATCCTCTCGTTGGTCTCCTGTAGTAATGTTGGCCCAGCAATCGGAGTCTCTCCGGTTTCTCTACAACAAGTAGGAGTCCCACATCTTCTCCCATAAAGTGCTTCAAATGGTGCTTTCTTAATCATTGCATGGTAACTGTTGTTGTAAGAGAACTCTATCAATGGCAAATGATCGTCCGAATAGCCACCAAGATCCAAAACACATGACCGTATCATATCTTCCAAAGTAAGGATGGTCCTTTCATTTTGACAATCGGTTTGCGGACGATAAGTTGTACTCATAGCAATCCTCGTACCCAATCCCTCTTGCAAAGCAGACCAAAAATTTGATGTGAAGCGACTATCCCGATCCGAGATAATGAACATAGGGACTCAATGTCTAGAAACAATTTCATTCATATAGATCTAAGCCAATCTCTCCAATGAATAACTTTCTCTGATAGGGATGAAATGAGCAGACTTAGTCAACCTATCGACTGTCACCCAAACCGCATCATGTTGTCGCCTAGTCTTCGGCAATTTAGTGACAAAATCCATAGTGATATGTTCCAACTTCCATTCAGGAACGGGAAGTGGTTGCAAACTACCGTACGGTTGCTGGTGTTGGCCTTCACTAACCGACAAGTTATGCATCTTTCAACATATTAGCCAATATCTTTCTTCAATCCAGGCAACCAGAAGTCTGCTTTCAGCTCATTGTACATCTTTGTGCTCCCGAGATGTACAGAAAACTTGGACTGATGTGCTTCCTCTATTATCACTCTTCTCATGCCCCCAAACATCGGCACCCAGATTCTCTGATATACACCTTTCAAACTGGCTTCACTCGTTTCCATAATCTTCTTCTGTACCCTTATATCCTCGGCATCAATGTTTTCTTCCTTTAATGCTTCCACTTGAGCGGCTTTCACATCATTAATAATCGTGGAAGATAGCATCGTAGACCTCATCATATAGCAACAATCTTTGGAATAGGCTTAGCGACTTAAGGCATCAGCCACAACGTTAGCCTTACCCGGATGATAGAGTATCTCACAATCGTAGTCTTTGATCAGTTCCGGATGATAGAGTATCTCACAAACGTTAGCCACAATGTACTTCAAACTCTTATGATCTGTATACAGTTGACACTTAGTCCCATACAAGTAGTGTCTCCACAACTTCAAGGCAAACGTAACAGCTGTCAATTCCAAATCATGAGTCGAGTAGTCTTTTTCATGTTGCTTTAACTGTCTCGAGGCGTAAGCAATGACCTTTCCGCGCTGCATCAGTACAGCACCTAACCCCAACCTCGAAGCATCCGTATAAACCACAAAATCCTCATTTCCTTCCAGTAAGGAAAGTATAGGCGCTTCACTTAAAGTCTTTTTTCAAATTCTCAAAGGCTTCTCGTTGCTCTATTTCCCACACAAACGGCGCATTTTTCTTTGTTAATGCAGTCAAAGGAACTGCAATTTTCGAGAAATCATGTATAAATCTCCGATAATACCCCGCCAATCCGAGAAAACTTCTTATCTCAGTAGCAGATCGAGGCGGCTCCCAGTTCTTTATAGCTTCAACTTTAGTTGGATCTATTAAAATCCCAGCTCCTGAAATTACATGCCCCAAAAACTGAATCTGTTGCAGCCAGAACTCACACTTTGAGAATTTGGTATACAACTTTTCCTTTCTTAGCAGCTCCAACAATTCTCTTAGGTGAGTAGCATGTTCTGCTTCAGACTTGGAGTACACCAATATATCGTCAATGAATATTGTAGGTCCCGAAAGGTTTCCCAAGTATATAGCCTTAAGCTGTAGAGGGGGGGTGAATACAGCTATTTAAAAACTACACACTCTTTTCTCAATGTTTGTATGTATTATCAACAGAAGTTAATTATAACCAGACTTGAATGCGGAAAGGTTCAAGCTGAGATGACAGATACAACAGTATGTTAACTAATCTAAGACAGACTTAAACTAGTTACAATGAATACACTCACTAAGAATTACTCACTATGTTTACAAGACTCAAGGAAACAGCTTGAATAAGAACAGCTTAGACATCAAGCACTGTTTTATTCAAGCAGACTTGCATGCATGAAAGACACACTTGAATGCACGTTCACTCTTGGCTTCAGCACTTAGCTTCTTTTTTGGCTTATCCTTTCAATCCTTGGAAATTTCCTTTTATACTCTCTCAGAGGATCTAAGAGAAGCTTCTTCGTTGGACGAAAGGAAAAAGGGAAAGTCTTGTTGAAAAGACAACATAAACTTTTCCAGCACATTCTGAAAAGCAGACTTGTCTTCATGTGTGCAGAACTTTTGTCTTTTCTTTTTGTCTACTGTTGCATTAGCTTTAACTAAATAAGGAATGTCAACTTTGCGTCTTTCTACCTTTGTTAAGGCCTATTTTGATATAAGAAAAGGTCGGTCACCCTTTTTCAAATATCCTTTTGTCTTCATGTGACAGAACAGCGTGGGCAGGCTGAGCAGTTCTGTTTTCCACTTTGTCTTCGACTTTGTAAACTGATCTTTTAGCCAAAAACAATACATGAGGATTTGGAAACATATTCCATAGAGTGTTTAGCCTGTTCACAAAGAACAGGTTTTGTTCACAAAGAACTAAACACTTGTAAACTGCCCAAGCTGCTCCCCAGTGTAGAGCAGCGTAGACAGTTTATGTCCAGCCTGTTCAGCAGACTGAACATCTTGGACAAACTGTCTTTTTTGCAACACATGCAACATATAGAACAGCTTTGGACTGATATTGCAAATCAATTTCAGGTTTCAATAAGGCATATAACAGGCCTTAAATTCAACCTTCAAATGCATCAACAGGTTTGATTAAGAATCTCCCCCTCAGATGCAGAACAGGTTTGACTGAGGCCTTTTTGTGCCTAACAATCTCCCCCTATTTGCAATAACCAGTCTAAGTTGGCCTTATCAAAAATCACTATATATTTTTAAAGTACATTTGCTGAAATAAAATTCAACATCAAAGTAAAGTAAAAGATCAGTTTATATATACACTGATTCTTGATTACATAAAACAACACATGTTTTTACAAAAGTACGACTGATGTACTGATGTATATTACAACTGATGTAAAAGGAAATTTACAACTTATGTAAATAAAGTACAACTAATGTACAGCAGGTTTTGGACTGTTGGTGTTGGGAGCAGATAATGGTAAGCCTGTCCAACAGATGGACAGCTTCCATTCTTCACCTACCCAGATGGTAGATGGACTTTGCTATAGTGGAGGGGGACCTTCAAACATCTTTTCAAGTTGCTCCCTTGTATCCTCAAGTTCTTCAATTTCACTTCTGATGATCATAAACTTGGGATCTTCAAGTTCACCTCTCTCATAAAAGCCTCTGAACTGATCCCAGACGGCTGCTCTCCACCTGCTTGACTGCCTAAATAAAGTTGCAAGTCTGAAGGCTACAAGCTGTCTCAGATCCACCTTGGATCTGATGCTCTCTGAAAGCATTTCTTCTGAGTTAAGGGATCTACAAAAAATGCCCCAAGCTCAGGCTCTTCAATAATCTTGCCATCTTCAAACTCTGCTCCACTAGGCAGGCTGTGGTCAACTCCCTTCATCTCAATAGCATAGTCACCCTGTTCAATTAAGATGAGGAGTTCTTCAAGCTCAGTGTCTTTCCTTGTCCTCCTGGCCTTTATTTTGGGTTGTGTCACATAGACACCCTCACTGACTTCTTTTGAGATCAGGCCAAGATTCTTCACTCTCTCCATCAACTTTTTGACATATGCCCTGATTGTCTTTGCCGTTTCTGACTTAGATTCACTCAGAGCAACTGCCAACTCAATCCATTCCCTGTACCCCATCTGTGCAAGATCAGTGTAGTCATACGTTTCTAGTTCAGGGCCAGTTGCACCCATTCAGGTTATTTTCAACTTCCACTGACTGCCTTTTCTTGATATGGGAACAGCTTTGACAATTGCTTCCTTGGCCAGCCTTCTATCAGCAACATCCTGAAATTTTCTTCTGGCCAAGTTGTCAAAGTGGAACTGAGCTCTTGCAGAGGGTACTTGTGTTTTGGTCACAGAGACCTGAGCACCCTTTTCTTTTTCTCCTTCCTTCTCCTGCTGATCCCTTAGCAGCTTCCATTAATTACTTTTGCACTTCCAGAGAGGACATTTTAACTTTCCTTGCCTCTTGAAGTGCAAAAGACTTAGCAGCTTTGGGAGATTCTTCTTCTTTCCTTAGAGCTTCCAGGGCTTGAAGCTGTTCTTCTCTGAACTCAAAGTATTTGTGCATGGGAAGACCCATTTCTTTAGCCCTGACTTTGTGAAATTTAATTTCTACTGCTTTCTGCTGTTGGGGATCAACTGCTGCTTTTTCTTTTCCTTTAGCTGCTGTAGTGACAGCAACTTCAGGACTTTCCTCCTCTTCTTCTTCTTGTTCTTGTAGAATCAGATGCCTCCTTCTGCTGCTTGGCCTGTCCTCAGGAATGAATTCCTCCCCCTTAGACTGAGCAGGGATTGGAGATTCAGCCTGAGTAGGCTGAGCAGCCTGGGAGGCACCTTCCATTGTACCTGTATCAGATGCTCCTGCTGGTTGACCAGTGAGTATTGCAGGCACTGATTTTTCCTTAGGAGAAGAGGTCTTCTCCCCCTTAGACTTAGTCTTCGAGGCAGATGACTTCTCCCCCTTTGAAGGAGATGTACCAGCACCTTCAACACCTGGTCTGCCTGAAGACACGAAGTCAGCAGGCTTGCCAGCAGTTTTGGCAGCAGGCTTGGGGCCAACAAGGCTATTCACTAAGAATGCCAGGTTGTCCTTCACCTCTGCAAGCTGGGAAAGACAGGTCTGAAGAGAAGAGGCATGGGTGTCAGCAAGAGAAGTCAGTTTGACAATGTTGTCCCTATCAGAAGCTGTGAACAGCAGGCTTTGAAGCTGTGCAAGATGGAGTTCAATGGAATCTTGCACATCAGCAAGGTCGGATGACACAAACTTTGATAGGGAGCCAATGACCGTGTTCAAGCTGGCCAAGGTGGCAGGAAGGGTAGAATTGCAAGAAGTGAGGAGAGATGACAGCTGTTGAGATATAGCTGCCATTGAGGACACAGAGTCCTGTTGGAGTGAGAGAATAGAGGAAAGGGAAGTAGAGACACTTTGCAGTTGTGCAGTGAGTGCAAGCAGCTGTGGAGAGTTGTCAGGTTGTGAAGTGGCTAGGAAGGAATCTTTGAACAGATCAAAGAATCCTTTAAGCTGTGCAGACACAGAGTCTGAAATGAGAGAAGGTAGAGAGGACATGGAAGATTCTAAAGAACTAACTTTTTTAGTCAGCAGTGTAAGCTGATCCTTCAAAGGCAGGTCTTTAGGAGAGGGAGGTGTATGGGTGGACTGTTTAGATTGTGTTGAGGGAGAGGAAGAGGATGAGGCTGGTGTATGAGGATGTGATGGAGAGGGAAGAGGAACAGTTGAAAGAAGCTCCATATCCTGAGCAAAAGTAATGTGGCCCAGCTTGGAGGGGTCAAAGGGACCTTCAGCAGTGGCAGTAGCCGCATCATCAGGAGAAGGGGTTGATGTTGGGGGCCTTTCAGATGCTGCTTGTGTTGCAACACCTTCATTAAGGCCAGTGGGTGTTCCCTCTGCAGTGCCTTGGTGTAAAAGCACCTCATCATGGGGAGATGGGATATGCATTTCAACATCATCAGTGGTGAAACCTGCTGATGGAGTTTGCATAAAAGGGGCAGCCTCACCCAAGGGATGGTATGTTCCCTGAGGTTCATCAGCTTGGGTTGTTGGTCCCTCAGCAGCTGTTTGGTGTAGAACAGCTGTATCATAGGGAGCAGAAATTTGAGGCTGAGCTGCTGATTGGTCTATACCAGCAGTGTTGACACCTCGTGCAGACTCAGGGTGTAAAGAAGTTTGATGTGGGGACAGTGTGGACTCAGTATGGAGTGGAGAGGGCTCCTGTCTTTCAATATTCTCAGCCTGTTGGGAGGCTGGAATAGTTGAGGTGGCTATCTCCTTTTGTACAACTGGCTCTTGTTGGGAGGAACCAGAGGGTCTAGGCTGACTCTGGGTGGACTCAGGTTGGAGTGAAGCAGGCTCCAATAATGCTGAACCTTCTCCCAAAATAGGAGAGGCAGCAGGGGTGGCTTCTCTTACAACTGAACCCTGTTGTGAGGGAACAGAGGAGCTGGTTGTTGGGGCTGATTTCCTTTTGGCTAGAGATTTGCGTTGGTATTGGATGGATGAAGTGGGTGATTGTGGAGAGGTGATAGGTTCTGTTTGGACAGGGTGTGAGACTGGGTCAGAAACAGGTGGGTTGGCCTGTTCCTTGGTCTCAGGTGCCACAGAGGCACCAGCCACAAAGGCTTCAGGTTCAACAGATGAACCAGGGTGAGGAGCCTGCTCCCCCTCAGCCACAGAGGCCAAGGAAGCATACTCAGACTGAGCTGTTTTGGCCTTTTTATGGACAGGCCCAGCTTCAGTGGTTGCCAGGGTCCTTTTGACAAGCTTGGCCCTGGCTTTGGATTTTCCCTTGGGAGCAGGTTCAGGATCCACCCTCACATCAGAGGGTCCTTCCATCAATCCTAACAGCCTCCTCATTGGTGTTGACAGAGGAGGCTCATTGGGTAGAACAGGAGTATAAAACACTCTATTCCCTACTACAGGGAATGTAGTAGTCTTAAGTAAAGGCTGAGAGGAATATAATTGCTCACCACAATGATGTTTGAAGATGAGGCTCAAAAACCTTGGATACCGAACAGCAGCTGGACGGTTTTCTTGTTGTACCAGGTTCCTCAAATTCAGAAAAATCCATTTGGCCATGTCGATTGTTGTCCCATCCACCAGCTGTAGAACAATGGGGACTTCATCACGGCTTAGTTGGTCGAATGAACCAACTTTACTTCCGAAGCACATCACCACCAAGGCAAATAGAAAACTGTAGGTCGGAGACAGGTCCTTCCTAAACAATGTTGCTCCAATTTTGGGTTCTGCTACACCACAGAAACGTAGCAGATTGCCCATTTGATCATCTTCAGGTTGAGGCATGTCATAGGGGTCAGCAGTTGGTAGATGAAGAACCTCCCTGAGAAGATCAGTCGTTATCTCAATGGTCTGAGTCCCATTGAGAATAGTGCCCTTAATGACTTTGGTGTTGGGGTTGTAGGCACAAGTATACCAAAACTCGTACACCATCTCCTGGTACAGGACACCAGGAGTGGCAGTCATAGCATAGTTCAACGGATGAACATTTTCCACCATCTGTTCATAACCCTTCCCAACATAGTTTTTGGGAATAGTGAGGTTAGCAATGTAGTTAGTGGGTTTGATGGTCAGCATTGTGGTAACTGATGAGTGTTTAACTACATCATCACCAACAAACACTGGAAGAAAGGGATTGTTTCTTTGAGCCATTTGTGAAGGATTGGGGTTTTGAGAAGCATAAAAACACTTAGTCGATTTAGGGTTCTTGAGGATTTTTGGAAATAGTGAGGAAGACGAAGATGAAACAGTAGGGGGTATTTATAGGATTTGAATGTGAATGGGTATGAGAGAGAAACATTTGGGCGGTTGATTTGAAAAAGTCGTTAACGGAAAACAGAACAGTTGTCCATGTCAGACCGTTTGTCAACCACTTGAGCCCTTTTTAATCACTAACACACGTAACCCACATTATCCGCAGTAATTAAGTTAAATAAAAACAAAAATTAAGTAACTTAATTTTGAAAAAAGGTAGTTAAAACTGTTGGTCTAAGCTGTTGGTCAAACCTGTGATGAGTAGGATCATCACAAGCTGTTCATTCTTCAAGCTGTTCACTCTTCACACTGTGCTTTCAACCTGTGTTCTAATGTAAGATCAGGTTGTGTTCATTAGTTGAACATGATACAAGACAATGTCTTGTAAATCAGTGTGAAGGAGTGAGCAGGGTGGAGAATAGACCATCAGAGCAGGCTGGACGAGTAAACTGTTATTGTTCAGCCTGTTATATGTTCAAGCTGTTCAAGGATTTCAGAAAAATGGCTAAGTACAGAATATGCATAACCTGTTCTGTCTAAGCTGTTCTGAGAAACTTGAGCAGTGTGAGACATACAAAGTCTTAGACCTTTGAGGACACTTAGTCACTTTTGTTTAACATGCCTAGCTTGCTGACAAGGTAATTAAACCTGGTTTCATCAAGAGGTTTGGTGAAAATGTCTGCAAGTTGTTCATTTGTGGAAATAAAACTTACCTCCACATTACCTTTCTGAATGTGATCCCTGATGAAGTGATGTCTGACTTCAATATGCTTTGTTCTTGAATGAAATACTGGATTGTTGGAAATGGCTATGGCACTTGTGCTGTCACACAGAATAGGAGTTTTCCTATACACAAGCCCATAGTCTTCAAGCTGATGCTGCATCCACAGAATCTGCCCACAGCAGCTTCCAGCAGCAATGTACTCAGCTTCAGCAGTAGAAGTAGACAATGAGTTCTGCTTCTTGCTACACCAACTGATCAACTTACCACCAAGGAGTTGACATCCACCTGTTGTACTTTTCCTATCTAGCCTGCAGCCTGCAAAATCAGAATCTGAAAAACCTGTTAGTTCAAGACTTGAGTCTTTGGGATACCGAAGACCCAAACCTGATGTGCCCTTCAGGTATCTGAAGATTTTTTTAACAGCAGCTAGATGAGATTCCTTTGGGTCAGCTTGGAACCTAGCACACAAACAGGTGGCAAACATAATATCAGGTCTACTAGCAGTTAAGTATAGCAAGCTCCCAATCATACCTCTGTAAGCTGTTACTGAAACACCTTTGCCACTGGCATCAGCATCCAATTTTACATTGGTTGCCATTGGGGTTTTAATAGGAGAACTTTGATCAAATTTAAACTTTTTCAAGAGATCTAAAGTATACTTTCTTTGATTTATAAAAGTTCCAGTTGAGCTTTGTTTAACCTGTAATCCTAGAAAGAAAGTAAGTTCTCCCATCATACTCAATTCATATTTGGATTTCATGAGTAATGAAAAATTCTTGCATAGCTGCTCATTGGTAGAACCAAATATTATGTCATCCACATAGATTTGAACAAGCATAATATCAGACTTCACCTTCTTTATGAACAGTGTGGTATCCACTTTACCTCTAGAATACCCATTGCTCATAAGAAATTCAGTAAGAGTGTCATACCAGGCTCTAGGGGCTTGTTTGAGACCATAGAGAGCTTTGTCCAACTTATAGACAAAACCTGGATGTTGTTCATTTTCAAAACCTGGAGGCTACTTGACATAAACTTCTTCTTGCAGCTTCCCATTCAAAAATGCACTCTTCACATCCATTTGAAATACCTTAATGCTCTTATGAGCAGCGTAGGCTAGATACAAACGAATTGCTTCTAAACTGTCCACAAGAGCAAATGTCTCATCATAGTCAATTCCTTCCTCCTGTCTATAACCCTGAGCAACCAGTCTTGCCTTATTTCTAATGACATGACATTGCTCATCCATCTTATTCCTTAAAACCAATTTAGTGCCAATTATAGTTTTGCCTTTAGGAGCACGGACCAGTTTCCATACCTTGTTTCTCTCAAAATGTTCAGCATTAAAAGGATTAGTGTGCCTTTTACCATCAGCTTTAGATCCAAAGCCTGTTTTGTCAACAGGTTTGGTGTCCACAGCTGCAGTTTGGGCATGCTTTCCTTTCTTTTGCTTGTGTGACTCAGTAGAGCACTTAGCAGGCTGATTTGATGGAGAATTCATTTCATCAGCAGCTTTTGAGCTAGGTTCACACGAGTTGTCAGTGTTTTGAGGCCTGACAAACCTGTTTGTTGAGATTAATTTGCCATTCACTTTTTGAATGGAAGTGTTTGGAAGCTCACCAAGAGTGGACAAGTCTTCTTTCAGATTATTAACCTCAACAATGGAAGCTGTTGTGTCAATATCCCCTCCAAGATAGGCTTGGAATTGTGCAGGGATTTGTTGACTTATACAGTGGCTGACTTTTTGTGCAGATTGGCACCAAGAGTCAACTATCTTTTGAAGCTTAGCGTGTTTTATGTCTGTTTCTCTCTTTTCTTCCAGTAAAATAGAGTTGATGTGTTTTAATTCATCAAGCTCAGCTTCCAACTTATGGAAACTGTCCAGTTTACTGGATTTTGTTTCAAGATCAGTTTTAAGCTTAGAGTTTCAGATAACAAAACAGTATGCTTCTCAACAGCAGCTTTCAGATCAACAAGCATATATTCAAACATTTTAACTTTTTCTTCAGAACTGTAATCCATAAAATTTTGTACCTTATACATCATTGTAGGGTTCCAGTTCTCCAAGTTGCTAAAAGCTTCAGCTTCAGCCAGATCCTGTTTGAAGTTGCTTGTTGATGGGACATCAGTGTTGGCCATCAGACAGTGATTGTCTTCTTCATCAGATGATGAATCAGACTCCTCCCAGTCACAAGTCTCTGCCATGAGTCCCTTTTGCCGGTTGGAAACCACTGAGTTTTCCAACTTCCTCAGCTTAGCCATGGCCATAAGGTACTTAACCCTATAGCCATCATCCCTGTTTGTCTTGTGTGGTTTGGATGACTGACCAACAGCTTTTGACACACAGTCAGCAGCTATGTGGCCAGGTTTGCCACATTTGAAGCACTCAGCTTTGGTCTTATCAAATGCCTTCTTTTTAACAGCATTTGAGCTTCCCTGCAGCATGTTTCTTCCAAACCTTTTCTTGTTGAACCTTTTGACAAGCATGGCTATCATTTGCTCATCATCCAGTTCAGCAAGATCTGCATTGTCTTCCTCATCAGACATTTCCTCCTTATCATCAGCCTGTTGATCAAGTTGAGTGAACACATCACTCACTTGACTTACAGGTTGTCTCACACTGGCCACAAAGGCTGCACCTTTCTTAGATATTTCCAAGGCATTTCTCTTCTGTTGCCTTGACTGCTCATCATTCAGTAAGGATCCATACAGGTTAACAAGATCCATACTTCTGATGGTACCTGAATTCCTTAAGATTGTAGAAAAATAATTTCATTCTTCAGGCAGGATGTCTAAGAATTTGTTTACCAAAGTCAGGTTGTCCTTGGTGATCCCAACAGCTTTGAGATCATTTACAAGAGCAGTAAACCTGGTGTAGGTTTCAGTGAGAGTCTCCTTTGGTTTTGCAAAGAAGAGTTCATACTGTCTAACAAGATTATTAATCTTGTTGTCTAGTGTGATTGTGGGTCCATCATAGACGGTACACAAAGTATCCCACATCTCCTTTGCAGTCTTCATCTTCTCAACCTGTTTGAACACATCATCAGGCAGAGAGATGACCAGGTTATTTCTAGCCTTTGCATCAAGAGCCACCAGTCTTTTGTCTTCATCAGACCATTGAGCTTTTGCTTTCGCAAATGTTCGGATTTCAGGAGCAGCTCCTTCAACAGCAGGAGTTATGGTTGTAACAGAGGTTGGTACATAGGGACCCTCCATTACAATCTCTGGTAGTTGCACATCCAGATTCTCTAAGTAGAGCATCATTCTGCACTTCCAACCAGAGAAGTTCTGATGATTGAATTTTGGAGGTTTGCCCATTGATCCATTGTCATAGTATGAGGAACTTGCAGCACTGTTGTCCATGAAAACTTTGGGAGAATGAGAAATCTAGAATGAGACACACTCTAAACTGCTCTGATACCAGTTGTAGGTCCCGAAAGGTTTCCCAAGTATATAGCCTTAAGCTGTAGAGGGGGGGTGAATACAGCTATTTAAAAACTACACACTCTTTTCTCAATGTTTGTATGTATTATCAACAGAAGTTAATTACAAACAGACTTGAATGCGGAAAGGTTCAAGCTGAGATGACAGATACAACAGCATGTTAACTAATCTAAGACAGACTTAAACTAGTTACAATGAATACACTCACTAAGCATTACTCACTATGTTTACAAGAATCAATGAAACAGCTTGAATAAGAGTAGCTTAGACATCAAGCACTGTTTTATTCAAGCAGACTTGCATGCATGAAAGACACACTTGAATGCACGTTCACTCTTGGCTTCAGCACTTAGCTTTTTTTTTTGGCTTATCCTTTCAATCCTTGGAAATTTCCTTTTATGCTCTCTTAGAGGATCTAAGAGAAGCTTCTTCATTGGACGAAAGGAAAAAGGGAAAGTCTTGTTGAAAAGACAACATAAACTTTTCTACACATTCTGAAAAGCAGACTTGTCTTCATGTGTGCAGAACTTTTGTCTTTTCTTTTTGTCTACTGTTGCATTAGCTTTAACTAAATAAGGAATGTCAACTTTGCGTCTTTCTACCTTTATTAAGGCCTATTTTGATATAAGAAAAGGTATGTCACCCTTTTTCAAATATCCTTTTGTCTTCATGTGACAGAACAGCGTGGGCAGGCTGAGCAGTTTTGTTTTCCACTTTGTCTTCGACTTTGTAAACTGATCTTTTAGCCAAAAACAATACATGAGGACTTGGAAACATATTCCATTGAGTGTTTAGCCTGTTCACAAAGAACGGGTTATGTTCACAAAGAACAGAACACTTGTAAACTGCCCAAGCTGCTCGCCAGTGTAGAGCAGCGTAGACAGTTTATGTCTAGCCTGTTCAGCAGACTGAACAGCTTGGACAAACTGTCTTTGTTGCAACACATGCAACATATAGAACAGCTTTGGACTGATATTGCAAATCATTTTCAGGTTTCAATAAGGCATATAACAGGCCTTAAATTCAACCTTCAAATGCATCAACAGGTTTGATTAAGAATCTCCCCCTCAGATGCAGAACAGGTTTGACTGAGGCCTTTTTGTGCCTAACAAATATGATCACTGACTTGTCTAACATAGGTCTGCAAACCCTGTTCATAAGATCCATAAAGACAGTCTGGGCGTTGGTAATTCCGAATGGCATAACCAGAAACTCGTAATGCCCATACCGAGTCCTGAATGTCGTCTTTGATACATCCTCCTCCCGAACTTTCAACTGATGGTATCCCGATCTTAAATCAATCTTAGAGAAAACATTTGCCCCATGTAACTGGTCGAATAAGTCATCAATCCTCGGCAGCGGATACTTATTCTTGATAGTCAACTTGTTCAGCTCACGGTAATCAATGCACATTCTCATCGTGCCGTCTTTCTTCCTAACAAACAATACAGGAGCTCCCCACGGAGATGAACTCGGTCGAATGAAGCCCTTATCCAACAACTCTTGAAGTTGTTTCATCATTTCTTGCATCTCGGTAGGCACAAGGCGATAAGGAGAACGAGCTATCGGGGCAGCTCCAAGGATCAAGTCAATACGGAACTTCACTTGTCTTTCAGGTGGCACACCAGACAAGTCTTCCGGAAACACATTCAGGAAATCAGAGACAATAGGCACATCGGCCACAGTTTTCTTCTCAACTTTCGCATCAATGGCATATGCCAAATAGGACTCACAACCCTTAGCAACAAGCTTTCGGGCTTTTGCAATCATCACTAAGCACAGATCCCCACTTCTCCTATCCCTATATATACAAATCTCTCGCCCCTCAGGAGTAGTTATCTTTATCATTCTCTTTTTACAGACTATATGAGCTTCATTCTCGATTAACCAGTCCATTCCGACTATCACATCAAACTCACTGAACTCTATCGGAATTAAGTCAAGATTGAAGACTACATCTTCAATCACTAAAGTACAATTATGATACACGTGATCTACTTTCACTAGAGTATTATTAGCAGTTTCAATATCAAGTACAGCAGATAACTTAGACAATGGCATGGCAAGTTGTAGTGCAAAAACAGTAGACACAAAAGATCGGCTGGCATCTGAATTAAATAATACTCGTGCAGGCATAGAGTTGACTATAAACATACCCGTAACCACCTCCGGGTTTTCCTTAGCCTCTTCCGCTGTTATTTGAAATGCACGAGTCGGTGCCCTTTGTTGCTGGTTCCGGCAGTTAACTGAACCACCACTTGATCCCCCAGAAGATCAAGTTGACGATGGAGTTCTTTCTACAGATTCCACTATAATGCCCCCATACCCCACACTTATGGCAGGCATCTGCTTTCCGTGGGCATTCATTTTGGAAATGACCCAACTCTCCACAACGGAAATAAGCGCGTCCATTTACACACTTGCCGAAATGCTACAGGTGGCATTTGTTACAATACTGGGCTCGATGTTGACAGAGTACGCACGAGCACGATTAGAAGACCCAGATGGTTGACGATAGGATTGTTGAGGTGAATATTGCGACGAACGGGATGAACCAAAATATCCTCCTTCATGTTGACGCTTTGGCGGTGATGGAGAAGCAGCAGAAGACCAAATAATATATCCCGACAGGATCAATATTTGCTCAACATTTCTGGCAGCTTCCAGTAAGCCAGCAAATGTGGGGTAACGAACGTTACTCATAACCCTTCGAATCTCCAAGTCCAAACCAGCCTCGAACCGGGTTACTTTCCTTTCCTCGGTATCAACTTGGTGAGGTGCAAACAAACTTAGCCTCGTGAACTCTACAGCGTATTGGGACACAGTCTTAGTTCCCTGCATTAGTGTCATGAACTTTGCTTCCAGTCTACAGCACTCATCAGCCGGGCAGTATTGCTGAGTAAATACTTCAGTGAACTTAGCCCATGTCATCACAGAAATCTTCTCCAAAGTAAATGCATTCACCAACGAATTCCACCACATGACCGCATCCTTAGTGAACATTGTGGTGGCGAATCGGACCATGTCCTTTTCAGCACAATCGCTGATTCGGAATGTCCTTTCAGTAGCTGTTATCCATTCCAGTGCGGTAACAGCCTCTCCCAACCCATTGAACTCTACAGCTTCATTCCCTTTAAAGTCCTTGAACCGACAACCCTTGGGCTTATTAGATGACCCAGTGTTGTCATCTTGTTCGTCATTATTGTTGCCCTCTTTTTCCTTGTTCTTCCTCTTGTCATCCCTTCTCTTGGCTTCGGCCTCATCTCGAGCCTGAAACTGTTCTTGGATCATCTTGTTTTGCTCAGCCATCATGGCTAGCATCATCTCCCTTGTTTCTTGCAGTGTCATTCCTTCTCCAGTCATGTTCTGAAAGTTGAAACATATAACTTATTTATTAACATGTCATTTTTTTAAAGACACCACCCATTGTCCCATATGAAACTCAATTTCCTATTATTACTAGTACATAACCAATCCTAGTTCAGATGATTACTAAAAATCACTACATATCATCACCTAATGTTTGAGACCAAGACCTCACGGACACTTGAATCCCAAACTACTGCTCTGATACCATAGCCTGTGACACCCTTGCCACAATAACCACAATCATAACATCCAGGATTAATCTCATCCCATTAATTAAACAATAATGATCTAAATACTCAATACAATGCGGAAGCAATAAAATACATATATAAAATACAAGTGTTAAACACCCTACGGTGCTACAAGGTTACAGTCTAAATCTACATACTCGAAATATTATTACAACATCCCAATTTATTACAACATTGGTCCCATAATTCAGTTACCGATTTGAGTAGTAGCAAATCTTCCAAGACTTCAAAAATGACCTAACTAGAAGGTCCGGCAGTGGATTTTCCTTTTCCTGTAAAAAGTGAGCAACTAGGGGGTAAGCAAAGCTTAGTGAGTACAGAGATTACATATTCAACAGATATTTATGCAGCATGCAAGGGTAACACTGGCAACACACGCCATATACCCTCTTCGTACACGAAGTACGGGAACGAGCCGCAGCTCCATCATGCCATTGCACAGAATTAAACATTCAATTGAGGCAGACATTACCATCGGGGATGCTACACCTGCCCATCAGGACCTCAGAGGGATCAGCTCCAGGTCATATAGCCTCGGTACCATCGAATTACCAATCATGGCTCATACGCCCATCAGAAGATGCACAACAAAGATAAGGACAAGCAACAAACAACAATGTGCATCAACAAATACGCAAGTCAGTACAAAATGAAACAACAGGCCTCAATGAACACAGCTGATAATAAATAAATGCAGACATATATAATCCTAGGTACTCACAGTGGGTGCGTTATGTAACCTCAGTTATTATTATTTCTCATCAGGCTTTCAACCGGATTACAAAGTACCACACTGTGGATTAAACAACACCACAAGGGACCTGTTAAGTCAGTGTAACAGAACATCAATGTCAATAACTGTTTAATTTCTCAAAAACTTAATTTTATAAGTTTTACAAAAGTTGACCCGAAATTCGGATCCCACACGAATTCGGATCCCACACGAATTCGGATCCCACCTGAAATTCGCATGATCTGAAGTTCCACACTTAGAATTTATTTTGTACCATTCATCCGAAATTCGGATGCCTTGCTCATCCGAAATTCATGTTTAACTGGTAAATATTTAGGTTTTCCATCTGGGATTCATCTGAGATTCCCTTAGATCCGAAATTCGGACTCATCCGAATTGTGTTCATAGATCCGAGTTCATACTTGTGTAGTTTTATTATTTTCTAGATTTTAATCTAGTCATTTTTGCTCTTATCCAATAACTAAAAACTGTTAATACAAGGTCAAATATACTCCCTTTAGCACTTATTAACATTATCTTATCTGATTATGCACCAAATCAAACTCCTTTTTGTCCATTTTTAAACAACCCATGGAACACACACTAAAAAAAACATACTTAATTCCAGAAATCATACTTAAAGGTTAAATCAAGACCTGAAATTTGGTACACAACATCCTAAACACTTAATTTAAACATATCCATCTGAATCAACAACATGCAATAACATCATCAACAGAAATCAGTGATTCGGTTTTCCTAAAAACCGAACACTAAACCCTTAAATTCGAAAATTTTGAGAGATATTTACCTTAAATCGTTTGTTGCAATGCTTTTAGTTCCTTCCTAGCAACTTGAATCCAAACTTTCAGCACTTATTTCAGAAATTTTCGTGTTCTTGATTTGTTGCAAATGAGAGAACCGTAAGTTTAGTGTGTCTGTGTGTGTGTGTGTGTGTGAGAGAGAGAGAGAGAGAGAGAGAGAGAGAGAGAGAGAGAGAGAGAGAGAGAGAACTTGAATATGAAGAGATGAAATGATGAAATGAAAGACAATTAGTCTTTTATTTCGTTAGTTTTAGCTATTGACACAAATAGCCCTTCACTTATCTGATCTTATATAAATAAAGATTTCCATCTTATTTTATCATCACTAAAAATTATAATCCATCATACTTATTAAAATATTGAAATCCTCAAATTCCTTAATTACTCAACATAGCAACCAACATTTAAATTCCCAAATACTTAATCATCATTCATAATTCAACTTGATTACAATAATTTTAAAATTCAAACTAATTATCTTCGATTACAACAATTAAATCTGAGGATGTTACATGCAGGCCTTCCCAAAAATACACCAATAGTAAATAGCAAACATCACGATTAAATTAACAACCATCACATACAAAGGGTCTCAAAGGCTTAGCTATGTCACAAACATAAAGCAGTAATACATATAAATAATCCAGAATTCATTTTCGTCTTGCCATGAAAATAATTCCAAAACCAATTCATCTACCACTAGTATTGTACCCGCGCAAAGCAGCGGCGGCGATGAATAAAAAAACATAATTCAGTCATTCAAAAAGAAATTTTTATGATACCAATATTACATTTATTAAAATATACCATTATATGCTGAGTATTTTAAACTATAATGTTTATATCGATAACAAAATTTATATGAAGAGAATTATCCGTGAAAGTTTCATAAAACATAAAAATTAATAAGATACAATTCAAAACTTTTTTGGGTTAGTTGATCTCAATGAAAGATAGCTTTTTAAAGGGAGTTTTGATATGTGTTTTGAAACTAATAAAAGATTGTTGCTTTAAGTTGTATTAATCACTTCTATTGGTGTAGAGTGTTGGTAAATTCTGATTAATTATTAACATGATACAGTCAATAGCCACAACATGACTACATGATACAGTCAATAGCCACAACCAGTCTCCCAAACCTACAAATATGAAAGAAAAACAAAATACTTTCTTTTTTTTGTTTTTCTTTTCCTTAAATAAAAATAAAAAATGAAAGGGAGAGATCTTTTTATTGTCAGTTAAAAGCCAGCTAGGACTAATAAATACAGTGACACTATATATATGATTTTATGAATTTTAATTGGGCATATACGAAATTCTCTTTTTTTTTACTTGAACACAACCAAGACATTATAGAATTATCTTGTAAATCGAGATCGATACCATAAGAATTGAACCATTAAGAAGCATGTACCTTCAAAGGAAGCCCGGAATAACCCTCTTCTTCGTTTGCCATTGCTTCGTTTTCGGGTATGGCTTCAAGCACGCCCTTTCTCGCTTGCTTCTTTCTAGAACTAACTTGTAAAATTTCGTCAAGATTATCGGGTTACCTGCGAAACTCCGCGCCAAACAAACCTCAATTGATGGTGGATCCAATTCAAGTCCCCGTTCTGCTTGCCTTTAAAAAATTCGGTTACCAGCAACCATATCCATTTCACATTCCATACTTTTCTGCTTTCTGAATTTTAAAGCACAAGAAAAGGCATCAAAACGCCGAAAAAACATACACCACAAATCAAAAGCATCATGGATAACTAGACTTAATAGCAAGTAATCTAAAAATCAGGATTTTATGTTTAACTCAGCAAATTACACATAACACATGCCATTAGTATATATCTTTCACAAATCCCATATTTTCAATAACTTTTAGTGTGGAGAAAATCTACAATTTACAAGAACCATACATCATGTTTCCCATGTCTAATAATAAACAGTAGTACTTGTACTACATTTGTCTCGACAAAGACCCGCACAGGAACTTGAGCAATATATAATATATTAAAACAATTTTAAGCCCATAAATATCTTACAAATACAAAAACCGGACAAATCACATAATATATCTACATATAGAGACAGAAGATTGGCTTTTAAGAACCAAAATGAGACCCCCTTCCTTTGACTTTGAGATACTTTAATAGCATTAATAAACAAGAAAGATATACAATTTTCATAATGGAGGGTAGCACGGAGCAATAGCAACCAGCAAGAAAATCTTGGTTAACCCTATACCAATCGCAAACTCTGTCACCTAATAAATTATTATTCTTGTCATTATTCAAACGCATCGAAACTTCATGCAAGTAATGTAAATAGCAGCAGTCACAGATTCATACATACATATAAACTATAGCTTTTTCCACATAACAGAACCTCCATTGATCACCACACTTCTTTTTCCCGCTTATTACTATCCAGTCAATCACTTTGTTCAATTACATTTGAAGAAGATTATTCACAGTAACAGAAACTGAATTTGTTTGCTGTAAATCCTACAAGATTAAACGTCAAACCCTATAACCATCCTCTTTCTTTTAGTTGCTTCTTTGGTTAAAACGGATGAGATGGACCTTTTCACTTGCATGCCCTCAACAAAAGTTACATTAAACTCTTAAGCGTCAAGATTGAAGGATACTTTGTCAATGAATTGAAAGAATACCAGTTCTCTGATTTAATCAGTCGAAGTAATTGGGTTTTTAGAATTGTATGATCCCATATGGTTGCGAGTACCCAAACACTAAGAAATAAATTTGCTATCAGTGCATGAAATTGAAAATCCATGAAAAGGAGAAGTACGATGATCATGTGATGAAATTTTCCTACTTCTTAAAGATCAGTGCTTAGATTCAAAAGATCAAATTCAGAACACGAAAAGAACCAATACCCGTAATATTAATTCATCAGGGACATGAGGAAGCACTTTGCGAACAGTTTCAGCCATGAAATTTTATGGAATGTCCTACTCCTGCCCGAGCTTTCCGATCAACCAATCCCCTATTTCAGGGACATCTGTGTTAGGTAGGCCCAGGGATCACTGATTAGTCGAATGAGCCCATCCCTCTGGCCTATCATTTGTTGGTCGATCCGAGTATGTTTGCTAAGACATCATCCGAAACACGTGGAGTAGCCCTTATGAGTGAACCACCAGACTGTCCTCATTGTCTCACGGTACTGGCAGAAGGATTATTTGACGTAGATGTGCTAACCTGAGGGATTATAGACCATAGGTTCCATGCCGCATCTTCAATTGCAGTCTGAGCATATGTTGACATGATAACATAATAGTTTCCCTGATAACTTGCTTGAAGCTACAGGGTATGACGTCTTTAAGACAATAAGATAAGAGTATATAAATAAAATTAGCATTAAACTTGATGATGATCGCAAAGGAAAAAATCAAATAAAACATTTTAATAGCAAGATCAAATACAACTAAATCAAAAGATGAACACTTGATAGATCTTCAACCGTTTGCTAAACCTAAAAAAACTAATCGAATTACAACCAACTTAAGTAAGAAACTAACAAAAATGGAAATAAAAGCTTGAAAATTACCAAACATCCTGTCTGAACTTTGTGAATTTTGATAGAACTTACAAATTCTTGCTGAGGAAAGCAGACAAGGAATCGGGAATTCGCAAGCCCCTGTAACATGATTTTCAAACAAAGAACATCATTTAAACATCCAAACCTCAATTTGTAGCAGCTTTAACCATGAATTCTAGAAATGAGAAAAGCTGGTGATGAATCCTCAGGCTGAAATAGTGCCAATGGCAGTGAGATGTCAACATAATCAAGCTACGCCCTTGAACTTTGAATCATACTCATATGGTTGCTGATTGTGGCTCCAAGTCAATCAAAGAAATAAATATAAAAATAAGAGTGAAAATGAACATGAATTCAATTTACTCATCAGTGCTTACGTGGCTGATCGTTCGATGTGTTGGTACACCCTGTGTGACGATAGCAGTCTAAGTGTACTAGCATTTTGGTTCAAGTAATATTACAAAGTATTGGGTATTAACGAGTGTTTGATATATGTGTTTATATATGTTTGATAGTTATTGATTGTATGTTTGAACTTGATGTAATGTATTACAAGAAGTTCAAACATGAAGTTCAAAGATAAATTCAAACATAACTTAAAACATAAGTTCAAATATAAGTTTAATATGTGAAATTCGAATTTAGAATAAATTCGAATTTGTCATTTGATGAATTTTGAATTTGTAGTAAATTCGAATGTATCCTATAAGGCAGATTCGAGATTGTCAAGGGGACAAACTCGAATGGGCCTTGGGCCTGATTCGAGTTTGGCCCATGACAAACTCGAATGGACCTCTATAATTAGGGATTAACTCGAATCATTAGCAGACTTTTGCAGAATTCGTGTGAGATTAAGCAAAAGGGCGATCTCGAGTTTATCAGTATTGTGAGTGTTATTTCGGAGAGAATCATCTTGTAGGTGCGTTCGTCGTCGTCCGTACAACGTTGTGATAGTCTCCGTGTTCCGTGTGAGAGTTGTATCCGTCAAGCCGTTAACGAGGATTCCGCACTCGTTGACGGTGTCACGTCTAGATAGATCTGTGTAGTGCAAGACCTTACAAGTGGTATCAGAGCCTAAGGGGTGTTCTTCGTGTTCTTCGTGTTCATAAAGATACATCCTAGGTTTCTTGACTCTTTTGGACGGTTCATCTCACAAGTTTTTGGATTTTTCGAGCTTATCAAATTGGAATCCGGGAAATACTGTGTTGTTTTTCACGTTTTTGATCGAAATCAATATTTTTCCTTGTAAAAATATTGATTTAATCTGAAAAACGTTAAAAACTCGAGGTATTAGCCGTTTCTCGAATTTGCGGCGCTCGAATCTGTTAGGAGTAATTAGGGTTTTGCTCATTTTCGAGTTTGACCAAAAGCACGCTCCTTTCGAGTTTCCTAAAGAGTAATTTCGAGTTTAGTGGTTTCGAGTTTGTTTTAGTCTTCGACTTTGGACTAAAGTCGAATAGGGGAGGCTTCGAATTTTCCTGGTTTCGAGTTTGACTAGAGTTCGAGTTTGACTGTAGTTCGAATTTAAGTAGGGTTCGACTTTTCTTGGACATTCGAGTTTGGAGACTTTCGAATTTGTCATACATTTCGAATTTAATTGGATTTAAGAACTTAACTCGAATTTAATCCCAAATAAGTTTAAAATTAATTATATTCGAATTTACCTAAATTCGAAAGAATTAATTTAAATTAATTTCGAATTAAATTAATTAAGTTAAAATTCAATTACCTTTGAAACAATGACAAATCTGCAACGGTTTCTGGAAATGGATCATGAGGTCGGAAAAGCAAATACTCCGCCTAAACTGATGAAACTTGAGGACTATTACTGGTGGAAGGATCGGTTTGACGACTTTGTGCGATTCAATGACATGCATATGTGGATCTGTATCGACGAGGGATACATTCCACCGACAGCTGAGATAGAAGGACGACAAAAGGTTGTCACGTATTCTAAAATGAAAGACGATGACAAAAAGTTGTTTGAAGCAGAGAACCGCGCATACGTTATCATACGAATGGCGTTACCTCGGGACATACTGCACACTTTCCGAAATCAAAAGACATCGAAAGAGCTATGGGAGTCATTGGAAAAAAGGTGTGAGGGTAACCCGAGGGTAAGGAGGAAGCGTATGGAGATGCTTAAGCAGCAGTTTGCGATCTTCAAGGCATTGAAGGATGAAAAGCTGGACGACACCATCACGCGTTTCTATCATCTGCTGACTGAGCTAGAAAGTCATGATATTGAGTATAGCGACACTGAAAAGAATAACAAGCTTCTGGATGCCTTACCAGCCAAATGGGCGATGTACGTGGCCATGATTAAGCTTGATGAGGATAAATACTATACTCAATCTCTGGAGGATGTGGTGGGAAAGCTGAGGGCGTATCATTTTGAGTTACTGAAGGCAGAAACGGATTATGAACAAGTCCAAAATCCAGCAATGTATTTTGGAAAATCAAAACCTTCAGTGGCAGCTGAAATGAAGACAGCTACAGCCTTTTTCACGGGAGAAACGGCGTCACCAGCTGAGCCAGAAGACGCACAAAGTAGAGCTTTCTTAGGGTTTGGTAGACCAGAAGAACAGCAACATCAGGCTACACCGGCATCAACATCTCAGGGTTATTCTAAGATGCTTAGGAGCGCTAAATCGGCCGAAGAGCATTTAAATTTATTGGCTTCATTCGTGGCCGCATATGGAAATTGCGTTCAGGGAAAAATCAACGATCCTGCACTCTGGGATGAGGATTACGATCAGGTAGACCCTGATGACCTTGAGGAGATGGATCTCAAATGGCAACTGGCCATGGTAACTCAACGGGTTAAGCGATTCATCAAACGCACAGGAAGAAATCTGAATATGAATAACAAAGGGATTGGCTTCGATAAGTCCAAGGTCAAATGCTACAACTGTCAAGGCTTAGGACACTTTGCTAGAGAGTGTCAGAGACTGAAGGTAGAGAACTACCAAGGGCAGAATCAGAATCATGGATAGTATCAGAACCAATCACAACAACGATATCTTCCGAGTCCATCAACCAGTCAAGCAAACATAGCTGGTCTGTTATCTAACGTCACATCAGACAGACAGCTGGACGGTACTTACGACTGGAGCACACATCCAGAATCTAACGCTAGAGCCTTTATGGCTGAAGTAACTGAGAATGGATGTGAAGGAGTAGAGCAGAACACAGGGGACAGCAGTCAACAAGAAAGCAATCCGATGTGGGTGGAGAAGTCGGATGATCAGACGATTTTGGAGTTTGCCGCTCAGATGGCCAACATAGAATCAGATCATACAAAGGTAAGTCTGAATTTCTCTCTTTTCCATGAATTGTGTGTTTTATGTGCTACTTCTAACGATAGGTTAAATTTAGTACTAGAATCACATAAAAATATATCTGCTCAAAATGAATCATTAAAATCAGATAATGCTAGCCTGATTGATATTAAGCAAGATCTTAGGGATAAGCTTAAGGCTGATGCACAAGATGTCATAGTTCTAAAAGACAAGCTGAGTGAGCAGTGTGTTAGATTAGAACTGATGTATGAGCATGTTGAGGCATTGACCAAAGATCTTAAGATCAAAGAAGTAGAGCTAGCTGAATCTAAGGTGAAGGTAGTTGAGGCAAATAGTAAACTTGAAAAGTTTAGGAACTCAAGTCTTAACCTAGGGAAAGTTTTAGATGCTCAACGCCAATCTAAAAAGCCGGTAGGTCTAGGATTTCATGAGATTCCTCCACCATTTAATGACAACTATGTGCCTCAACCTAAGGAGAAAACTGAGAAATCAGTAGACTTAGAGGAAATATCTGAACCAGTGCATGAACCTGTAAAGGAAAACACACCTAAGGTGACTGATACAAATGTCAAGATTAAGAAAGTCAAATTTGTGTCTTCCTCTAGTGAAACACCTGTAGGAAAACATAAAATTGATTTTAATGATCAGGATGATGAACTAGTCACAATAGATGCACCAAAAGAACCAAACACTAGTGAGACAAATAAGTCAAAGGGCACACACAGGAAGTCTATTGACAAAATGCCTTACTTTAGATGTCACGAAAGGGGGCATGTTGCTTCTAACTGTCCGCATAGGAAAGTTGACATTACACATAAGACAGGGAAGCCAGAACAAGCTAAGCCTTCAACAAGTGTGGCGAGCACTAGTAGTTCTCAGAGTACCGAGAAAACTGTGCAAGCTACACCAAAACAGGCTGTGAAACAATTACCGGTGAAAGGTGGACTAAAAGAAGTGATTAGGACTAATTCACCGAATCGAGTCATTAGTCAATCTAGGTCTGGACCTCAACAACAATATAGGAGCACAACACCTAGCAGAGCATACACTCCGGTTAGGTCACACACTCCTGTAAGACATCACACATCGGGTAGAGCTCAGGGATATCAGTCTGAAATGAATCATAATCGTAACTATTCAAGAGCTCCACAGCAAATGCCTACTCAAAGGCAAAGAGTGAACTTAAATCACTCGGCACCACAACAAACTCCAGTTCAACGACCCAAGTCACCTGAAAGGCGAGATGGGTATTTGAAAGAGTTTAAGTATGTGGACGAGAATGGTATAACCAAGTCAGTTATGGCTTGGGTTCCCCGTGATAACTAACCTATTTTCTTTCATGTGCAGGAGATAACCACAGGTCTAAACAACAAATGGTTCGTCGACAGTGGATGCTCCAGGCACATGACAGGGGAAAGAAGTCTCCTTATAGACTTCAAGGGTGGGAATCGGGGATTTGTATCATTCGCGGGAAATAAAGGAGGAAACATCTCGGGTACTGGAGTGGTCACTAATGGGACGATCAAGTTGGATCAAGTTTATCATGTTGATAAACTGGTTCACAATCTCATTATTGTGTCTCAAATCTGTGATAAGAAGAATTCAGTGCTGTTCACTGATACTGAGGCATTGGTGCTAAAACCGGGATTCAAGATATCTGAAGAGTGGATACTGATGAGGGCTCCAAGGAAGAATGACTTGTACATGCTCGATATGAACAAGCCGGAAACTTCGATGGGTCCAATCTGTCTCTTATCTAAAGCTTCGGAGACTGAATCGGTTTTATGGCACAGACGCATGGCACACTTGCACCTGAGAAAGATGAATTATATTACGAAACATGGGTTAGTGCAAGGTGTGCCTATGAAGAGTTTTCAGTTCGAGGATAAGTGTCTTACATGCAAGAAGGGCAAACAACATAAGAAGGCACACAAGTCCAAGACTCAGAACTCCATCACTACCACATTCGATTTGCTGCATATGGATCTCTTCGGACCAATCAACAAAAGGAGTATAGGTGGTAGTTGGTATTGTTTAGTTATCACTGACGATTACTCACGATTTTCTTGGGTTTTCTTTCTAGGTACAAAGGACGAGACAGCTTCCAAGTTCATCGGGTTCTTAGACCAAGTGGAGAATTCCTATGGAACAAGGGTTAAACGGCTTCGTAGTGATAATGGAACTGAATTTAAAAACACTGTAATTGGTGTATATTGCCTATCAAAGGGCATAGTGCATCAATTTAGTGCACCCTATGAGCCACAACAAAATGGGGTGGCCGAATGAAAGAACAGGACATTGATTGAGGTAGCAAGGACTATGCTTTCGGATTCAAAGCTTCCTACCATGTTTTGGGGGGAGGCAGTGAATACCGTGTGTCATATTTTAAACCGGGTCCTTACTGTCAAATCTTTGAACAAAACCTGTTATGAAATTTTGAATAAACGGCCACCTAATTTAACTGGCTTCGAACCTTTTGGGGTACCATGTACTTTATTAAGAACAAAACATCAACCTAAGTTTGGTGAGGCTAGTTCCTCCAAAGTCACAGAGTCTGAGATACATGAAATGATTGAAGCACTAATGGATATCGATGAAGATCCTCTAGACTTTGGTTTTGATTTTGAAGATGAAATGGAAGACCTGGAAGAAGGAGAGTTTGTACCAGAAGATGTTGCTGATTGGAAATCTGATGAGGAGGTTGTGATAGATGAAGATGACAATGTAAATGAAGTAATCATTCAGTCACAACCTGTCACAGAACAATATAAGCAATACGATCAACATATAATCGATATTGATGATGTTAAATTGGCTTCTGTAAATGATTCAGAACTGGAGGAGGCTGAAAGAGAGCCAAGCAGAGCTGAATTGTTAAATATGTGGTTCCGTAAGGAAGAAAATAAAACTGAGCCAAAAATGAAGAAGAAGATGAGGATTCCCGGTGCAGAAAATCTCTCTGGAGGCATTATACGCTGGTTCTTTGACCGAGAACTGCAGCTGTTCATATTAAAGAGGAGAGATGGTTTACAATACCTAAGGCGAAAGCTTAAAGTTTTCAATACTCTGCCGAAGGTTGAAGTGAAAGAATTGGCATGGAAAGAGCTGATAAATATTGGTGAAGACCCTTATGCTGAAGTAATTGCTAGAATTATTAAGAAAGAGGGTCGGTCAGGGAAATTTGAAAGGCTCAAGCCAAGAACTGGGAAGAGAGTAGAAGACGCATCAAGAATAGATCCTCATACAGGTAGACCATGGGCTAGAATGGTATACAAGCCTGTAAGATGTTTGAGGAGAGTGCCAATGAAGACGATGCCACAGGATGTTTTGAGCAACATGAAGTGGTGGTACGTTGATAATGAAACTGCAAAAGCAATCATGGAGGATCAAGACGAGAAAGTCATTTTGAAGGTATATGATCCACTACATTTGATAAATCTATCGAAGGACGACCTACAGAAGTTGAATGATCAGCCTATCTTCTTTCATGAAGGTTGGAGATCTGATGCTAGGAAGTACCAGAAGGTAGTGAAAGTATGTATAGATGCAGGTTTATATGCTGGTAGTAGTATATATGGGTCTAGTACTTAATCAAGATGTAAATAGTTAGTTAGAAGCTATCGTCAAGGGGGAGTCTGTTGGTACCCCCTGTGTGACGATAGCAGTCTAAGTGTACTAGCATTTTGGTTCAAGTAATATTACAAAGTATTGGGTATTAACGAGTGTTTGATATATGTGTTTATATATGTTTGATAGTTATTGATTGTATGTTTGAACTTGATGTAATGTATTACAAGAAGTTCAAACATAAAGTTCAAAGATAAATTCAAACATAAGTTAAAACATAAGTTCAAATATAAGTTTAATATGTGAAATTCGAATTTAGAATAAATTCGAATTTGTCATTTGATGAATTTCAAATTTGTAGTAAATTTGAATGTATCCTATAAGTCAGATTCGAGATTGTCAAGGGGACAAACTCGAATGGGCCTTGGGCTTGATTCGAGTTTGGCCCATGACAAACTCGAATGGACCTCTATAATTAGGGATTAACTCGAATCATTAGCAGACTTTTGCAGAATTCGTGCGAGATTAAGCAAAAGGGCGATCTCGAGTTTATCAGTATTGTGAGTGTTATTTCGGAGAGAATCATCTCGTAGGTGCGTTCATCGTCGTCCATACAACGTTGTGATAGTCTCTATGTTCCGTGTGAGAGTTGTATCCGTCAAGCCGTTAACGAGGATTCCGCACTCGTTGACGGTGTCGCGTCTAGATAGATCTGTGTAGTGCAAGACCTTACACGATGCACATCACGACCTTCTTCTTCTTCTTACTGGAAGGCTCCCTTTTTTTAGTTGTAGTGTTAATGACGAAATGGTTTGACTGTGGTAAGGGTGATTTAGAACTTCTTTCAAAACAAACTCCAAAGCAGACACCAAGTAAAGATTTCTGCAATCACAAAAGGTAAGTGATTATAATTAGTGATATTTAGTGATAAAATCTAGTTGTGTGAAACAATCAATAATAAGTGATTTAAGTCTTGAAAAGCAGTGGCAAGAGAAACTACATCGAAGGGACAAAAATACCTGTTAATTATGATGAAGCCATTTAATCGAGTTACCAGAAATCGAAGCACACGAGCACACGTGGGTGTAATTTCAGTAAGAAGTGAGGATAAACCAACCATTTGAGCGAGAAGCAACGAGGAAGCTACAATATTTGGGCAAAATTAGACATCAGAATCATGAATCAAAACTAAAATGAACCATTTAAGAGAAAGGTAACGCGCAAAACCAAAAATTGAAGCATACATGGGATCCCAAGATCAGGTTAGAGGGGAGCATCACCACCGCAGATCGGTGACAGTTGAGAGCAAAGCGAGAGAGTATGTAAGACTGGTTAAGCAAGAGAGACAACATCTAGGGTTCATTGTCTGTGCATCGCAGCAGGTGAACGAAGAGTCGTTTGCAGCATCGAGCATAGGGAAACAAAACATAATCACAACAGTGAGCAAGGGGGAATGCGTGCTTATGTTTCCAAGATTAACTTTCAGAATTATTACTCTTTCCTTGTATGCAATAATCACTTGTATAATATGTATATTGAACTTGTACCTTTTAAAATTCAAGAGTTGTGCTTTAGCTTGTTGTATCTCATGCATTATTAGTTGTTTTAATTCAGGTTTATCCCTTGTCTTAAAATTCAAGAATGTGCATAGTGTACTTGTACCTTATGCATTGTAACTTGCAAACAAGGTAAATGCTTTATAAGTAGTATAGATTAATTGAAATAATCATGTCCAATATCGTTCCTAAATTAAATAGTTTCGTAAACTCGAAATTTAGGAACACTTTCAAAAATTAGAAACTTTTTTCTGGAAAAATTTCAAATTTAATTCCATCTTTGCATTATCATTGGATTCATAGCTATAATTTTCTTAAAATATTCAATTAACAATTCAAACACCTTTGAAACTTAAACTTACTATTTTAAGAAACTTTTATTAAACAACCATTAATAAATATAGTTATTATTTTCAAATAATATTGACAAATAATTTAAACTTCCTTTAAATAATTATCAATAAACCATTATTCAGTTGAAACACTTTTCCCAAAATAAATAAACTTTATTTAAAATGTCAATTGTCTAAATAAACAATTTATACCAATAATGTCTTTTAAAATATTAAAGAAAATTGATCATCTTTAAATAACACCAAAAACTTTCTTTATGGTTTTAAACGATTTCTACCAAAAACGTTAATGTCGAGATTAAATCTCAAAATATTAAACCATGACCGAGCATAAAACTCATAGTCACGATTTCATCAATTTGAAAATAGAATCCTTAAATTAAACTCCCTTTAAGTTTGTAATGCATTTTATGGAACTAAATATTAAATGCATAAATTAAATCCAGTTTATAAATTAAAACTACCATTAAACATTTATCAGGCCAAAGATTAAAAAAAATATGGTCGATTTAAATGAAAAAATTGATGGCATCAATTTAAATTTCAACATTAAAACTTAACTTTTAATTAAAGATGATTTAATTTAAACAACGAATTACCAGAAAACGGAAACGAACCAACTTAGTTAACCGACTCATACTTGGCTTCAATAACCCATATGAACCGAAAACAAGTAGGGTATTAAACCCTTTTGACGGCTGAAATTAATCGAAGCCATTAATCAACACACTTTGATTATTTCGATTCCATATTCCAATTAATCGTTAAACTATCGAATCGAATAATATCTAAACCGATTTGTGAATTTTATAAAACTAATAAAGTCTTCCACTTTAATTTTTATAAAACCGAAAACATATTTACATATATTTTCTCACAAATGTCTAAATATTAATGACCAAACACTTTTGATTTATTGATTCGATTTTAACGCATTTAATTTAATCGTTCGAGTTTAACCGTGAATTAAACGATAGGACGGAATAAACCATCTATGACTTCGACTACCACATCATAGCCGAGAGGTCATGGGTCTCAACCCATGGCCGAAATCTCAAGGCTAGATTTCACGAACCGAAACGTTTAATTCTCGACTTTAACTAATTAAATACATTAAACAATCAACATCAACCAAATAAAACGAACTAATGTTTCAAAATCCCTAGCTCCGAGGAACTCCAAGGTTGGCCGAGAATCACCATGGGGTTTCCAAACCCTTTTGTCGATTTTCTCCAAGCCGAATCAAAATCTTAAACATTTTAATCATTGATTTCGATCGTTTAAACGCTTTTAATCATAAAAATCGAAACTTTAAGAACGTTGGACATAAATACTCAAATTGAGGTGGCTCTGATACCACTGTTGGGAATTCGTATCGTTTTTCATAAAAACATAAACATTAATCGAATTAAATGCACAACGAAAGCTTTTTCAAATTATGAATTCCGTACACGGATCATCAAGTATACATAAGATAAGTAAACTAGAAAACATATAAAAATCATACCTCTGTATTCGATGACAAGAATACACGAATGAGATGCTTTCGGTATCCACCGGTGATGACACGATCGAGCGGCGCCAGGTATGCAAACAAACACACGAAGAACGGGGAAAAACCAAACCCTTTTGGTTTGTGTTTCAAGAAACGACCAACACACACTTAGTGTGTGTTCGTGTGTGCATCCTCCCCAAATCCTACTTGGGTTTGTGTGTGTGTCTATATATATATATATATATATATATATATCATTATATATTATATCTATATATATATATAATATATATATATACTATATATTTATAGTAATATATTATACTAGCTACTATATATTATATACTATATATACACACACCACACTTTTATATATATATATATATACACACACACACACACTTTTCTATATATTATATATATATAGTATATATATACTAATATAATATATATACATATATAGATTGGTGTGCGCGCGCGCGCGCGTGCGTTTGGTGTGGTTTCTTTATATATATATATATATATATATATATATATATATATATATATATATATATATATATATATATATATATATATATATATATATATATATATATATATATATATATACATATATATATATATATACATATATATATAATTAAGAGTTTTAGTTTTAATCAAACTCTAATATAATAATATTATATATATCTTAATAATTATCTTTATTATTTAAACCTTATATAATTATCTCTATAATTATATACCCTTTCAATAATGTTAATCTTTTATACATTATCTAATAATATATAAATGACTAGATAATTATTTATAATTATCTCTTATTTATTTGTTTATAATTATCCACCCAATTATCTAATAATAGATGATAATATTAATTCAAATAAATCAATCTTTTATTTAATATCAAATAATAAATAAAAGACCAGATAATTATTTAATTATCATCCAATGATAATTATTTAATTATCATCCAATGATAATTATTTAATTATCATCCAATGATAATTAAATCACTACAATATCTAATATTGCACTTATAGTCCCCGTACATTGAGATATAATTAATCATCCATTAATTTAATCCCAATGATCATTTCGTGTCACAAACAATATCCAGTATTGTTAATTCAATAGTTTAATTGCATCTGCTAAGTTGTGTTCATCGGTGTAACCCTCAAGTGTTTTATGAAATCAGCCATGATGCAGTAGTATTGTCATCTTTACACACCATACACTAACATATTTAATTGAAGTTTTCTGATCATGTTGAAATTTTAGTTCAGGCTGTTCTTGAAGTTTTATTTCGAAATCTTGAATAACATCTTGAAGCTTTACTTTCTCATCCTCAAAAGCTTTTACTTTTAATTCAAGATCAGAATTAATCTTCGCAAGAATTTAATTTGGAATACATGGCTTTTGATTGAAAATTTTATTTTCAGACAAATCTTTATCAGAATATGTCTCAATATGCTCTTCTATTCTTGTTGGATTTTTATAATGTCAGGATCTGAACTTAACTCCCTAAGATTAACTGATTTGAATTGATCAGAGTGTAAACCAATAATCTTGTATTAAATCAAAGTCTAATTAAGAAGTTTGCGGAATAACACTTAATATTTTAATAAAAGCTTTCAGAATCCATAACAGATAAACATAAATGAATAATCAAAACTGCTTGTATTGCTGAACTGAGTGATTACAATCACCTCTAATCTGTTTGATCAGACGAAGAACACAAATTGTTCTTAGGGTTTTTACAACCTTAGAGGCTTATGAAAACTTAAACAAAAAGCAATTACAAACTTAAATGTGCAGAAACTTGATACAATAGAAAAACCTATTCTATGTATTTATAATGCTTTCTGATTTGTTTCCTTGAAGGACTCTGACTTCTCTGATAGTAGATATGCTGGAATCTTCGTGTAAATATCTTTTCCTGAATATCAGCACTTTCTGTTTATGAAACTGTTGAGCAGCTTGAATCACTTAACAGCTTGAGTAGAGCAGCTTGAGTAGATTTACTCTGGCAGCTTGAACTTTTATACTAGCAGCTTGAACTTCTTCAACTAACAGCATGAACTTTGTACTTACACAGAAAATCTACTAGCAGTTTGAGAAATCTAACTAACAGTTTGAACTACTTAGAATATTTCCCAACATATAACTTTCATTTAGAATGTTATAATCCAAATTGAGTTGCATTTTATCTTCTCTCAACCTTTTCAGTTCACCTGATTCCACTTCATCTGATGCTTTTAAAAACACCATTTTTAATCCTAAATCCATGTATCTTTTATCATATAAAGTTGGAGAACACGAAATTGCTTTCGTTAGATACTTAGGATTTTCACAACCAATTCCAGCTTTTGAGTTATAAAAATTTGTGTCTTTTGGTTGATTTAAATGGATCGTTTGATCTGTTTGACCTCTTTTAAAAACTCATCTTCTAAAGCTTTGATTTTCTCATATAATTTAGTTCTTTATGCAAATATTGAATTATATTTTACCGAATAATTTGCAAATTCTAATTCAGCTGATTTCAGTTTTTTCAGTTAAGTCAGTAATATTGCTCCTCAGCTTTATGTTTTCCAGTTGAAGATTATTGAGTCTTTCTTCCATATTTGAAACAGATTGTAAAGCGAATGCTTTATTATATTTGGAAAACTCTAACACTAATGCATGTTCAAGTCTTAATTTGTTTTCCAAAGAATGGACATTCTTTTTCTCGGCTTTCAATGGTTTTTCAAATAGTTTAAGCATGTAAGCCATTTGAGCTAGTTTATTTTCAAGCTCACAGGAGTTATCTATATCTGAGTCAGCATTAGAATCTACCTCAGGTGTCTATGATTGTTCTGAAGTATCTGATTCTGAACCATCGTCCTCTTGATCTTTGCTGCACTCAGCTCCTCCTGTAGCCATCAATGCTACATCTTCTCTCAATTCAGACTCTCAATCAGTATCTTCTTTCTTTTCCTCTTCATCATCTGTCAGCCCGACCCATACTTCATCCTCAACCATGACCCATACTTCATCCTCAACCATCATTACAGATTCACTTGTTCATATTCATTAAAGATTTCTGACTTTAAGCATATATGAGCATCCTCATCTAGAATATCATCATCGTTAGAGAGTTGGAGCCAGTGATCATCTTCTACCATCAGGGCCTTCCCAACTTCCTTATGTTTGGCCAACAAAGCCTTCCGAGTGTAGTATTTAGAATTTTTGACTACATGCTATCGGCATTCTCTGGAAAAATGGCCTAGCTTTCCACAATTGTAGCAATTCTGCTCATCTTAGCAAACTTCTCTAGCTTTTCAAACTTCTCATACTTTTTCCCACTACTTTCTCCAGTCTTCTCATACTTCTTGGAACCAGTTTTATATCGCATCTTGTTGTTCGTTGGTTTGCGATAAAACTTCTTTAGAAAGGCTTTTGTCAGAAGAGTCATATGCTTTTTCATCTCTTCAATCTCAGGGTCTGTTGAAGAGTCAGTTGATTCAGCATCTGATGAACTGCTGACAACCACTCGCTTCTCCTTCTTTATCTTGTACTTATACTTCTTATCGGCTAGGAGAGCCAATCATTCAACAGTTGCTTTTTCAGCTTGCTTCTTTCCTGATACCTTCCTCAAAACAACCTCCTGATAGTTGTTTAAATTTTCAAAGACCATATGAATGTCCATTTCATCTATTTCCTTGGTTTGTTGAATGATCATGGTATACTTATCCCACTCAGGGTTGAGAATATTCAGAAACTTGACATTAATGTCCAAGTTTGACTTGGTGACCCCATTTCTTTTTATCTCACTTACTTGATTGACAAATCTCAAGTATGTAGTTTCTAACAATTCCCCTTCTCTAACTCTGAAATTCTCAAAAGTCATTAAACTGTTTCTTGCTCTATTGGTAGCAGCCTTGTCAGATCCTCTCATCAATTTACATACCTCATCTCTGATACCAATTGAGAAATACAGTTTCTACCAATTCAATCAACACAATACAATTAATAAGATCAATCAATGTAATCAAAACTAACCGAATGATTGGATTTAAGATCTTGATGATTACAATACGTTGAAGTGTAAAATCCTTCGTACAGTGCAGCTGCTTCTCAAAAGTTAATGCGTACAAAATCTGACAGATCTCTCTCTTTCTAGAAAGTCAACATGACTATTTATATACAATTACAAACTATAAGGAAATTACATATTAAGTCCCTAGACTTTAATCTTTCATCAACTAAACATATTCCAACATATATATATACACACACACACACACACACACACACACACACACACACACACACACACACACACACACACAACAAAATGAATCTAATGCGACACTTTTGATGTAGCACTTATAAAAAATGTTGCTTTTATTATAAATTTAGTTATAAAGCAACACTTTTACGATAAATGTTGCATATGATGGTTTAATGCAACACTTTTTTTAAAGTGTTGCAATTTTTATTAAAAAAATGTAACCCTTTTTTTATAAGTGTTACAATTTTCATTAAAAAATGCAACACTTTTAAAAGTGTTACAACTTTTATTAAAAAATGCAACACTAATTTAAAGTGTTGCATTTTAAATATAAATATGTGATACTTTTTAGAAGTGTTGTATTTTTTTAAAGAAGTGAATATATATATATATATATATATATATATATATATATATATATATATATATATATATATATATATATATATATATATATATATATATAAATTTTTCTAGTGTTGTAATTTTTTCTAATATAAAAAGTAACGCAATATTTTTTCTTAGACGTGTTAGATGTTTATATATAAATACTTAATCCAATTTTTTTTTACTGTTTTATAAAAATAAAATACGTAAATATATATAAAAGATCATGCATAAAACAAAGAATCACAAACTTGAAATTTAAATTACCATTTTAATTAAACTTCAAAAATTATTTAAGTTGATATAACAATTTAAACTATTTAAGTTGATAAGAAAAAGAATAACAACTTAGCAATCAAAAAACTTACAAATTTACATGGGAAAAATTTTACTTCCAAAAAAATTAAAGCAGCCCCTAAAAAAATTAAAGCAGAACAAATTAGGGGTGAGCAGAAACCGAAAAATCGAACCCAGAAAACCGAAAACCAAAAAACCAATGGTTTGGGTTAGGATTGCATCTCAAAACCGAACTGAAAAACCGAAACCGAACCGATTATTAATGATTAATTTAAAATTTTATAATATTTTTTATTTCCTATTTTCTAATTTTGTGTCTGTCTGGAATGTTTAAGAAATAGGAAGTTAAGAACTAGGGTTACTTCATTAGTTTTCCCCTTCTGGCTTCTGGCTTCTCACGCCTCAGTGCCTCACGCCGACACGTCTCACACCCTCACCGGTCAGTCAGCGATGCTCCGACTCCTTGCCTCGTTGGTCGGCGCTCATCTTCACAGTTTACACCTCACGCCGACACGCCTCCATCTCCTTCTCTGCTGCTCAGCGGCGGCCGGCGCCGCTCCGTCTAGTTTTCTCCAGTCTTCACTCTTCACTACAGTCCATCACAGGTTAGTTTAGTCCATGATTCATTATTTGATGCATTATTTATTAGTTGAACTTGTTATTAACTTAAATTTCTCAGCGTGAAATCATCATTGTATGTAATTATGTATGTTATTAGATGCAGTTTTGTATAATTGAAGCATATTCTTGCGACATTGACTTTCAATTGTTGTTCCCAGAATTTAACCCTGAATATTGTTGTTTTTAATTTCCTGCTCGTTTTTTTTTTGTTAACTTTCTTGCCAAAACAGCAAAATTTGATTACCATATTTTGTTTATTAATAGTTATGTAATTGTTATTGTTTGTTTCTCTCAGGAAGTCGTTGATCCAACTAAGAGAGAATAAGTCAGCAAAAGTATAAAGTAAGTGTGGACAAAAAGGGATTTTGATTGGTAATTCTTGGGTGGATTCAATAATTTGACACCATCAAGAAGGGAAACCAGTTCTTAATTGTTCTAAACCATGCTTTTATTGGTTTCATGGTATGTTAATGAAGCTTGTTTGATTCAGTCACCACATGCTTATATATGCCTTGGTGTTCAATTAAACTCTGTGCTGTCTTGGGAAACCAATGTTTTTGAGAACCAAGTCCCAACCTGCTTCCTTATTTCAGCATTTTCAGGCCAAAAGGTTCAGAAAAGGTGTTTGGGAAAATCACACCCAAAAACAAAATGTGCTACCAGAATGCAAAAGCAGATAATCATTTCAAAAGTTCAATCCCAAACATCCTATGTTTATTATGTCAAGAGTAAACAAATTACAAGGACGTTTTTTCCCACTGTTTTATGTTTGGATACGAATAGTTCATCTTTGTGTTCTTCATGTATATTTTAATATTATGGGAAAGATTTGGTTTGTATCCTGTTGGTTATGCTTCATGAAAGTGATGTTAAGGTATCCAGTACCTACCCATCATTGAAAAGATACAGTTCATGTCCTAGACTATAAATGATTTGTTCCATTGTTGAACGTTTATTTTGCAATCTCATATTGGGTTGTTTTTATTGAGGTGGCCTTCTTTGGTGGAAGTGGTAAATAGCATGGAGTTGCCCCCAGTACTTATAGAAAGATATAATGCGGTTGGAGGGGAAGGCACTGCTTTATGTGGAATATTTTCTGAGATCCGTAGAGCATGGGCATCTGTAGACAACTCTTTATTTCTTTGGCATTTTGGTAAGTGGTGAGTATTATGATTAGTCTTTCAAAGATATGGTCTCATTATTGTTTTTTATCAAGCTGTTTGCCTGTTTGGTTGTTCTTTTGAGATACTGGTTGAATCTGCATTGGGCAGTGGTTAGCTATACATCTAAAGTGGTCAGAATTTTTTATTGGTTTAGATAATGTGATAGGAAAACCAGCATCAGCAATTAAGCATTTGTTTCACCAACATTGGAGGCAGCATGCTATGGCTATATTTAGTTAAATGCAGCTTCTAAAATTCATACCATGTTTAATCTGTCTATCTATTGCTTTAGGGATACCAATGTCCTGAAGAAGAACAAGCTATCTCGTGTTGTTGGTTTGGTCAAAGCTAAGCCTGGTATTTTTGTTGAAGTTATCCAATATCTAGTCTTAGCAACTCCTGTTGAGGTAATGGATTTTAGCTTTTCTTATAATTATTTAATATTTTGCTTCTTTCTTTCTTAAGTATGTTTCCTGTCATAATGTTAATCAATCTATTCACATTTTGTATCCATATTCGTTAGTTTCTTCATTTTGCATCCATATCCTTGGCAGGACGTGATGGGCATATATATGGGATGCATTATACTAATGGTTTTGGTTGGCACAAACATTGTCCTAAAGATTTATCAACTGTGCATGTATCTTGTGTTTGTTAATAATATGATTTTTTCAAGAAAAGGAACTGTGGGGCTGAAATTTTTATTTATTTATTTTAATAATATTCTTCAACCCCGGTTGTTTAAAACCAAACTGGGCTGTAATATCTTTTTTTTATTATTTAAAAGTAATCCAACCCCAATTGTTCATAACCGAACCGGGGTCTAAAAGCCTTCAACCCTGCTTATTCAACCGCGGTCCATTTGACTTAGAAACAACCTCCCCCCTTTGAACCCCGGTTTCAGAATCGAGGTTGAAAGCCCTTTTCAACCGGGGTTAAATGTGTTTTTTGTAGTATTGTAGATGTGTTACTAATAAGTTGATAAGGAAAGTAAATGGTGGGGAGGCATCGTATATGGTCCCGCGAGAGATCAAGGAATCACTCGAAGCTAGTGTAGAAGCTGAAAAAGAACAGTTGTTAGAGATGAAAAGAAACTTTGATGAGGATCATGAGAGGAAAAAGTCAGAATTAGAAGCGATACGAAATGATATTGACAACGACCGAGAAAAATTAGTTGAAGAGGCATGGGAAAGGCTTGTAGAAAAGCTACCTCCTGGAATTCAACAATATTTAGGATGAGTTTTGTCCACGTGTATTACAAGGTATAAAAACCTTTTACTTAATTTGTTAAATTATGTAATCTTCAAAGTGCATGTTTTAGAGATTTTGTACTTTATGATTTTTTAATCATTTAAATAATCAAACACATTAACAATATTGTGTATTGGTTTGTATGTTTCAGGCTATGTTCTATTGAAAATGCAAAGTCATGTGTAGAGCTGGCAAAGGTCATGAAATGAAGCAACGATTTTGTATGAAAGAAAGTTCAAGTCTAGGATGTAAAAGGATACATTCTGTAATCGACTCTTTTTGGTGTTGCTTGTACATTTCATTATGGTTATTTTTGGTATTAGAGAATGCTTTTGTTGGAATACAATTTGAATGATATGGTATTATTTCTATTATTAAAATATATTATAGAATTTGGTATTATACGAAGAAAAATACTACAAATAAATATATTAATTTATTGTATTTGTATTAAATGAAAATGAATAAAAAAAGTGTTGCAATAGAGCATTAATAATGTCACATATAATTTGTTGAAGGACCATAAAAGTGTCACATTGGATAAATAAAGTGTTGTCATAGCTTAATGACGATATATCATAAAGTGTTGCATTAGAATGTAAAAAGTGTTGCATCTTAAAAGTGTCGCAATTATAAAATATATGCAACACTTTTAATATGTGTTGCATATTTTGAGAAAAGTGTCGCTTTAGACCTAAGGCGACATTGGCTAAAGTGGCATTTGATAAAGTGTCACATTAGCCCTAATGCAACACTTTTAAGGCCTAATGCGACATTTTGTCGGTGTTACATTAGGGTCATTTTGTAGTAGTATATATCATTGGGGATTGCGAGAAGCAAGAGTTTTTTGGCTGTCTTGTCACCTAATTTCCTTCTCTTCTGGGCTTCAAATAGATTAGCAGTTGTAACCTCTTAAGTTCTCTCAAGGACTGGAGGATTCCCATTTGGCACTGCAGGAATAGTGACATAAAATCTTGCTGGACCATCAGTCAGTGAGGTCAACATCTCATCAGCTAGATCATGGAAACTGATAAACTCAAGAAACCTCTCCCTCCATTGAACATATTCCCCTCTGTACAGAATTGGAGTTTTGGTCTCTGAACCCATAGCAAGCGCGTCCTTTGACATTTTGAATTGCTGATACTGAACTTCCAAGATCTTTTTATGGAATGTTGAGTGAATTCTGATTTAAAATTAAGAACACTGTATGAAACTCGAAGTGAATAGGAACAAACTCGGTCAAAAGAGTACCAAACTCGATGTAAGAGTGAACAAACTCGAATGAATAAGGATCAAACTAGGTTGATACCTTATGAAACTCGAATGATATTATGGGTAAACTCGAATGACTAATGAGTCAACTCGAATGAACAATGAATGAACTTGAATGAAAGTGGATTGAACTCGAATGAAGCTTGAATGACTTCTTAACAAACTCGGAAATCTGAACAAACTCAAAGATTGAATTAGCAAAACCAAACAACAAGTGTTCAAACTCGAATAAAAGATCAATCAAACTTGAATAACTAATGATCAAACTCGAACAATGTTTTATCAAACTCGAAGTAAGTACAGTCAAACTCGGTCAAAGAGTGATCAAACTCGGTCAACTCTTTGATCAAACTCAGTCGATTCTTTGTAAAACTCGGTCAATACTTAAGATTTAATGTTGTCTGAGTTTTAACAGTTTTCAACAAAAAACAAATTCAAATTGATCAATTTTCAACAAAAATGCACGAATTGATCTCAAATTGCCAACGAAGGTTCGGTTTTCACACAGAAACACTTTTTGGAAAGAAATTTTGTCTAATTTCAGATTGAACACCCAAAATTTGACAAAAACATTAAGAACTCGACTTTTTTCAAAAAATCAGAAAAGTCCAAATTAAAATATGTGTGTTTTGAATTAAAATCTGAGACTTATCTCAATTGATTCGTCTTTGAAAAACTCACCTTCGATCAAATTTACACTTCATTTCATCCACTAAATCAAAAACCCAAATTAATTTTCTGATTTTGGAAAAACTTCGAAGAACAGTGTTCGAAAAAATATGAATTCAGATTCTAAAATCACTCGATTTTTGCCATATTAGGCTCTGATACCAATTGTTATTTCAATATCAACAATCAAATATTAATTTTACAATTAAGAACACAATCAAATACACAAATGACCAAATGATTAGATTGATAATAGAGAGAATTACATACAGTTTATTGCTTGCACTAGAAAACAAGGGTTTGTGTAAGCCGTACAGTGCCATGCAAATCAATTCAATCCCGTACTATTTCGTACATTAACATTACTCTCTATTTCTATTTATACACAAAACAAGTATAGGATATTTACAATATGCCCCCTGTGCTATTACATTCATAAACTAATATTAAACCCAACAATATGTTATTAAAATTTTAAGTTTGGTATATATATGATATTTTGATGTTTAGGACGGGTATATATGAAATTCTCCCTTAATTATAATATCTTGTGTTCTACAAAATTGATGAGCTTTACTTATGTTCTTAAGTTTTGGATAACTATTTTATATACTTTGCTTAAAATATTAATTAATTGTTGTCATTTATAAAAGTTAAAGTTGTAGCTGTTTTACAAATTGAGGTGTTTGGTTTTACAATTAAGGGATGTTTGGTTGCAGGTGACCTGCTAAAGCAGGTTAACAGGTCATATGTTGTTATTTTCGATAAAAAATACAAAAGTTAATGTTATTAATGATAATAATTAAATATTGTGGTTATAATCGGTAAAAATACAAAATATTGTGGCTATTTTCAGCAAATAACCCTTATTATATAGGTTAAATTGGATTATTTACTAATCTTTATCATGATATGACTTTTGAAAATTTAAGGTTATATAGTTTTAGGTAAAAGTTAAAATGATAATGATCAATGGAATTGCAAAAAAAGATTTTTTGAATAAAATTAAAAATCAGAAAATTAAAAAAAATAAAAAAAAGTTCAAATAGTTAATTGTAAAAATAATAGAAACAGTTTTTTCAATATCAATGGGAATGAAAATTGTAATTTACTTTGTAAAATTTAGGATTCATCATAAAAAACATGTCTTTTTGTTTTTTGTGTTTCGTTTATCCATATTATTTTTTTAGAATAATGCTCAAATTAATTTTTTTTTTCTGGTTTTATGAAACTTGACTATTACAAACCGGAAATTCAGTTTTTAAAAATTCGATTTACTAATTATTACCGCACATCGTATAATAAAATTTTACAAAACTAGAAAAAGATAACTCGAGGACTTTTCTAAAACAAAATAATGACGACGAAAACGTAAAAATCATGAAAACATAGTAATCATTAAAACATTTTAGTTATTTTTTTAGAGTAAAAGACATTTTTGGTCCTTGTGGTTTGTTGGTTTACCTGAATTCAGTCCCTTAACCATAATAAGGTCAAATTTCATTCCTATTTTGCTAATTTTGTGCACTTTTAGTCCCTCATCCGTTAAACTTAACGACACAACCGTTAAATTTGTAAGAATGACATTTTTACCCTTTTCATTGAGACACTTTTAGTCCCTATGGTTTTATTATTTACCCATTTATAGTCCAACATTTATTTTATTTTATTTTATCTTTATAATTATATTATTTATAGATATACTTAATTCATTATAAACACACTTATTTTATTTATAAACATACTTATGTTTTAATATTTTATTTACATTTACTATTGTTCGTATTTAATTTAATATTTTACTTTTATTTTAATTAAAAGTATATATTTCTTTACTAATTTATTTGAAGTTCATCTTCTTTATTAATTTTAATTTTTATAATATTGTTGACATTTATATATGTAATTTTATTAGTTGTGTTTAAGTAAATATAATATTGTCGATATTTTTCCTTTCCAAAGTCAGTAATTCTTCAAGTATCTTCCAACCTAATCAATTATCGACACATAAATTATAATATGTGGTGGATATATATATATATATATATATATATATATATATATATATATATATATACACACACACACACATACGTACGTATATAATTTAATACACATAAATTTATGTGTATATAATTTAATACACATAATGTTTATGTGTATATTATATAATTTATTTATATTTGTGTGTGTGTATGTATATAAATTATGTGTAAATAAATTTATCCATAGGGACTAAAAGGTATATATACATATATATATATATATATATATATATATATATATATATATATATATATATATATATATATATATATATCTTCAAGTATCTTCCAGTGTCATTATTTCTTGAAGTATATTCACATATGTATATAATTTATGTGTCGATAATTGATTAGGTTAGAAGATACTTGAAGAAATAGTGACTTTGGAGAGGAAAAAAATCCACGATATTATATTTACTTACTTATACACAACTAACAATATTACATATATAAATGTCAACAATAATATTATAAAAATTAAAATTAATAAAGAAGATGAACTTTAAATAAAATAGTAAAGAAATATATAACTTTAATTAAAATAAAAGTTAAATTTTAAATAAAATACGAACAATAGTAAATATAAATAAAATATTATAACATAAGTATATTTATAAACAAAATAAGTGTGTTCATAATGAATTTAGTATATCTATAAATAATATAATTATAAAGATAAAAATAAAATAAAATAAATGTTGGACTATAAATAGGTAAATAATAAAACCATAGGGACTAAAAGCGTCTAAATGAAAAGGGTAAAAATGTCATTCTAACAAATTTAACAGTTGTAGCGTTAAGTTTAACGGATGAAGGACTAAAAGTGCACAAAATTAGCAAAATAGGGATGAAATTTGACCTTATTATGATTAAAGGACTGAATCTGGGTAAACTATCAAACCACAAGGACCAAAAATGTCTTTTATTATTATTATTATTTTTTTTACAATGAAACCTAAAATTTATTGCATTAGCTTGGTAGACCGGCAGTGGATCCCCGAAGCAGAGGATTATACTCGCCCAAAACCCTAAAACCTAACTCTCATCCTCCCAAAACCCTAGAACACAGCACACAACCCACATTCCCTCAAAACAACAAGAATAATTTGGGACTTTCATCAATCCACTTTAGGTATCGGAAATGGTGGTCGACAAAGGTAAGAAACCCAAGATCGGAGAGAAAACCGTTGAGGAGAACGCCGACCAAATTGACGGTGAGCTTGTTCTGTCCGTCGAAAAATTGCAGGAGCTCCAAGATGAACTCGAAAAGGTACTTTTTTTTTCTAGTTTATAAATCTGTAATAATTTTTAAATTACAGTGCAATTCATGTTTATCGTTTAAATTTTTATAAGCATTTATTAGAAATTTGATACATTTAAGCTTAATTTTATCATTTTATGTTGATTATTATTCGTATTGTGTTGATAATTGAGTTCCTTTTTGCCATTTGATTAATCTGTATTGTTAATTTTTGATTGCCTGACACTTGTGGATTTGATTTTGTTTATATGTTTGCATAGGGAATAGTTTTATAACCCGTGCGGCACTTCGTAAATCTGCTGGTATGTAAGGTCAAGTGAGCCTAGTAAGCCTTTTAAGATGGATTGGAAGAAGTTCTTGTAGCAATTGCAAAGGAGAATCGATGTTAATTACTCAAACATTCTATCCACCAAGTGCTTGAAGTTGTCTTGAATGCTTAACCTTGATTCCCTTTTGCATATGTTATCAAAGTCCTTCTAGGCTAGAATAATTTTCCTGTGACATTACGCTCGAAAGATTAAGATTTGATGCTTAATTGTCGTATGAAGGACCAGCACAGCCTGTTAGATCGAACATGGTGAACTGGGATATTGTGTTTGTTATGGTACTCAAATGGAATTTATGGGTTTGAGTGAAATTTCAATTAATGTATTTGATTATAGGTTTGTATATGCTCAAATTGAAAAGATTCCGTACTTAATTGTCTGATGAAACACCAACACTAGCACTTTTGATTAAGTCGAAAATGGTGAAGTAGGAAGTTGTTGTGTCGTAGATTGTGTTCGTTATTGGGCTTGATTGGAATTTTTGGGTTTGATTAACATATCAATTTATGGGCTTGATTAGATTATAGTTTTGTATCTTGCAAATCATGTTTATTGTTTAAATCCTTATACGGTTTATTAAAAAATTGATATATGTGATACTGATTGTACGTTGATTATTATTTGTTTTCAGTTAATAATTGAGTTTCTTTTTACCATTTGAGGAATCTATATCGTTTAAAATTAAAAAGTGGTGTAATTATTTAATCTTTTAATATTCTTATGCTTTAAAATTCATAGATAAATGTGTTTTTGTACTCTGTAGTCTGTACATAGTCATCACTTTTTGTGCATGTTGGTCACTAAGTAGAAAGACTATGGATCAAATCTACTAAAAACAATTTCAACTTGTGGTTTTGACTTAGTTTATAGGTTTGCATAGGGAATAGTTCTCTAACGTGTGCGACACTCGGTAATCGTTGTGGTATCTAGGGTCAAGTAAGGCTAGTAAGTCTTCTAAGATGGAATAAGAAGTTTGTGTACACTTGCAAAAGAAAATCAAGGTTAAGTACTCAAACATTATACTCACCAAGTGATTGAAGTCCTCTTACTTGGTCCCGATCAAGGTAGTTAAAGGCCAAAACCGCATCTGAGGCGACCAACCTTGATTAGGGATTAAGGCGAGAGGCGCAAAATAAGAGGGCCCGAGCTAAGTCTACTAGTAATATTTTCAAGCTAGTGTATATGACATATATTAACATAAAAACATAAATCAGATAATTTAATAATTATAAACATTATACCCTGTATATTAAGATTAATAGTTCTTAATGATTAAAAAACCAAGAAAAAGTAGTCTTAAATGAACATAAACGTAATTGCTTGTACCTTTTTAGTCTTATAACTATAAAGGTATCATTTCTAACGATAAAGAACTAGAAATGATACCTTTATTCCTTTTTAATACTTGATAGTAGACTTATTGGTTGCACACTGCAAACTAGGTTAAATGCAAGAATGATAAAGAACTAGAAAGTTGGAATACTAACCATGCAAGTTGCACACTTACAACCCTCGTGATGTAGCATGTAGTGTTATAGAAAGACGCAGAGGAAAAACAAAAGAGGAATTGTAGAAATGAGATGAGAGGGAGGGGTTTACGTAATCTTTGATTCTATGCTAATCCTTGATGTATTCATATTTTCCTTGTTTCCTATTATATTTAACGTTTCCTAATTGACAACCAAACAACCCATAGTGTTTTAGAAATTTAGAGAAAAAAACAAAGAAAAAAACCCTACATTGACTAAGGCCATTGCCTCACGCCTTAGGGCCTCAACGCCTAATTGACTAAGGGCACCGCCTAGCTAATTGCGCATGGACTGACCCCAACTAGGTGTCTCACTAAAAAACGCCTCGCCTCCTAGTCCAGTGTCTTTTCCCGATACTCTTTTGCAAGTGTTACCAAAGTGTATCTTAGGAGCAGGATGCCAGGATCACCAAGTTCGGCATAAGCTAGAAAGTTTTTCTCACGACAATACACTTGAAAGGATTAAGATTTCATGCTTTATTGTCGAATGAAGCACATCACAGTCCGTTATATGGTGAACTGGAAGTTGTGGTTGTTATGGAACTCGAATGGAATTTATGGGTTTGATTGAGATTTCAATTAATGGATTTGATTTGGTTACAGGTTTGTATACACTCAAAAAGAATAGATTTGTACTTAATTTTCGAATGAGACACCGACACTCTCGATTAAGTCGAATATGGTGAACAAGGAAGTTGTTGTGTCGTAGATTGTGTTTGTTATTAGGGTTGATTGAAATTTATGGAGTTGATTAAAATATCAATTTATGGGCTTGATATAGATTATATTTTATGTACAATTATAAAATTGCTTTCTTGTTAGTCAAATGGAACACCGGCACATTCGATTAAACGAATATGGTGAACCGGGGAAGTTGTTGTCTTTGTTATTGTGCTTGACAGGAATGCAATTTGATGCAATTTTTTTTTTTTGTATATCGGGATTCAGATCAATGAGGAGGCAAGTGATAAAGTCTTGGAAGTGGAACAGAAATATAATGAGATTCGGAAGCCGGTGTATGATAAGCGAAGTGAAATCATCAAAAAAATTCCTGATTTTTGGCTGACTGCTGTGAGTTGATACTTCTTGATTTGTTATGTTGGCTAGGACGATTCATAACTCGAATCTAATCTCGATTTGTTAATGCAGTTCTTGAGTCACCCTGTTCTTTCGGATCTTCTGAATGAAGAAGACCAAAAGGTTGAACCTTTAACTCATTAGAATAATTTTTTATTTTCAGAAGTTTTTTTCCTTTGGTTGGCTATATATTAATTTAGTGTTACGAAGTTACGATTTTTTTCTTTTAGATTTTCAAGCATTTAATGTCTCTGGAGGTGGAAGATTTCAAAGATGTAAAATTGGGTTACTCGATCTCATTTGTAAGTACTAGTTCAAGATCCATTGTTTGCATCTTTTTTTTTTTTTGAAATAATTCTCACATGATATATGTGTTATGCAATCTCTTACTTCTTTCAGAACTTCAGTTCAAACCCGTATTTTGAGGAACCAAAACTCACCAAGACTTTTACGTTTCTTGATGAGGGCACGACAAAAATTACGGCTACCTCAATAACCTGGAAAGAGGTCATGTAGCATCTTTTTACTCCCGTCTTACCAAATAAAGAAAATCTAACGCTTTTTCAGTTTCTTTTTATTTTGCAGTTCGTATCCTAAAATCAACATTTAAAATTTATGTCATACAAGTTTATACTCAAATAAGGGATCTGAATATCTGATCTGGGCAGTTAATAGCGGCGCTATTGCGGTGCTATAGCGGTCAGCGGGCTTTCACCAATAGCGGTGACAAATAGCGATGGGAAACAGCGGTCCCGCTATTAGCGGTGCTATTTACCGCTATATGAACGCAATTTTGGATAAAATAGCGGTAATAGCGGTCAAAATAACGCTATGGGACCTTAGTTGGCCATTTGATGTCTTTAATTATATTTTTTACATAACCTTTTATGATATTAATTTTATATATGTATTATGTTATGTACTATGTATTTATATAACCTTTTATGATTTAATTATATATACGTATTATATTATGCACGTCTGCACTACAGCTGTAAATCCAAATATGTTACTGTTGTCCATGGCTGTAATTCTTGTTATAGATTTCATATATGCATTATATTATGTTTTCTAAATTATATATATACATATATATATATATATATATATATACACATATATATATACATACATGTATATAGATACATACATGTATATATACATATATATATACACATACATGTATATATACACATACATGTATATATACATACGTATATATATGTGTATATATATTATATATATATATATATATATATATATATATATATATATATATATATATATATATATATAAAATATACCGCTATATCACCGCGATAACCGCTATTGCAAATAGCGGTCTTGACCGCTATTCGACCGTCAGACGCTATTAACTGCATAGTATCTGATTACCAATTAAAGAAACCATTTACCAAAATGCAATGTTTAACTTACGTAACTGGCACCTTATTTAAGTATAAACCTATAATATGTCTTTATACATTGATTTTGAAAGTAAGATTTTGAATCGGAGACCGTTAGAAACTTTGCCTATTGACAACCATTTTGGTACTCAAGACTGATATTAGTTTACGCTTATTTATAAAGGGTGTTCCTAATGGGGTTTGCCATGAGAAGGAAGGAAACAAGCGGTGCCATGAGGATGAGAGGTTATTAATGTTTTCTTTTATTTACCTGTTTATGGTGTTGCCAGTGTTATTTTATTTTATTTTATTTCATATTTTTCTTTGATGCTATATTTCAGTTTCTTTTGCTGGTTCAGTGAAACTCAACAGAAAGATGCCTTGGAAGAACTTCATGATGAAGTATGGTCTCTGTGTACAAATTGGTCAAGTTTGATCTTTTTATCAAGGACAAATTGCACATACTTTTAGAGATTTAGTTAACTAAGTTTTACAATCTATAGTCAAACAAGTGACCCAGCTACTCAAAATTGAAAACAAATTTTGGGAAACGTTGATTATAATTGATGATATAGGTGCTTATATGTTGTTATCTTTCAAAGTATGTTGCCTAAAATAGAAACGTATGTTATTATCTTTCAAAGTATGTTGCCTAAACTAGAAACATATTGAATGTATGTTCCTTTTGCTTGCAAATTTTATTAATCTTCCTAATGTTATAACTCAATATATTTTACCATCTTTATTTCACAGGTTGCTGAAATAATTAGGGATGATTTGTGGAGTAATCCTCTTGCGTATTTCAGTAATGTAACGTCCTACTTTTTACTTCTCACTAAGTGTTTCTTGATCCTTATTTTTACTGATCGTGTTTTGCAAAATGTATTATCTCTTGAAGGATGCCGATGAAGAAGAGTCGGGTGGTGAAGAAGCTGATGAAGAGGTAAAAGTTTGACCTTTTCCCATAAATTTTTCTTTGTTATCTACTGAAATGGATCACTAAAACCGATTTTTTTAGAAACTTTCAAAAATTTATCACATCATTTATGATCAAGATTTGAGGGTATAAAGACGTTTTGCTTGAACCATTGAAAGTTCATCAACATGATTAGACGTCATGTTACCAATAAAGTCCTGATTTTGCATGTAAAACCAAGCTCCATGTAAAATGACGATATTGGTATAGAAAATTGAAGTACACATCGTATTGATGATAAAAAAGTAGACGTACCATATTGGTAATTTTAAAAGAAGGTTGCTATTGTATGCCTTTAACCCTATCTTTTATAAATCAACTATCTCAAATATCTCCTGAAGTCCATGATTATCTTATTGTAACATAAGTCAAGTTTTTACAAAATTGGTGTACCTCAAGTCCTAATCTTTATTTTTAGCTCTCCTTATCTGAAATTAGGAACCTCAGGGACATATGAGGTGGTTTAAATAGCGAAATTTATCTAAACTAAAATCCAATTTTGTAACATAAGTCAAGTTTTTAGTATATGTTGGGGAGTTGATGTGTTCAAAAAATGTTTAAATGTTTATGGGACATTGGAGATGATTGTTAACGACGTTAACACTACCTTTTAATTCGAATCGGAAGTCAACAGAATGTTACTGTTGGCTTGCTATTTAGGGGTGTAAATGAGCTGAGGGGCTTGAGCTCGACATGCTTAAAATGTGGTGGAGGTTGAGCTCACCTCATTTCTTGTTTAGCTCGGCTCGTTATTATTTTATAGGCTAGATCATGGCTCGTATATTATATATTTGTTAATAATTAATTTTAGGGTTTATATTGATGGAAACCAACATGTTCTTTTTTTATTGGTTTGGTCCCTCAATGTTACTTTTTATCATTTCATCATTATGTTATTTTTTATTACCTAAAGTGTGAAAAACTTGACCTGCAGCCGGCTCTTTAGGTTAACATCCCATTTCCAGTGACACACAACTCCGGTGTACCTCTGTCAGCCAGAAAATTACACAACTAAAGAAAAGTCAAGATCCAAAATCGATAACCATTAATTAATTCTTAAGAATGCGGAGAATCATAATCCAAAGGAACAAGAATCTGAAGAGATATCTGAAATCTTATGAAATCTATAATTATGTCTAATTAAAAAAAAAAAAAACTAAAAATCAATCTTATCAACAGAATTGATCTGAAATAGAACTCAATAACTGTTGAAATCGAAGGTAAGAATAGAACTGAAAATCAAAATCTGGAATCAGTCGATATGATTTGCTAGCAAATCGAACATAAATGAGTCTGCTTCACATATTACAAATCCACTTTACTGCCATTGTTCCATTCTTGGGGTACCACGTCATTGCTTCCATGTATTTGGTTTTTGTTACATGTTAATGAAATTTATTCCTCCCAAAATGAAATCATAAGCAGTAGTATCTTCATAGAACTAACCCTAAAAAACACCCCAAAATCCTTCATACTAGAAATCGCTCTAGATCAGTATCTATCGGACGTGCTTCTCCAAAGATCCACACAAAGGCTTCACGAAGCAAGTGCTTCGATCATCTATATTTCTTCCACATATCCTTCGTTCAGATCTGGATCGAGGTTTCTTTTTCTCTTTGCCTTCGTTTTGATCCTTCAAATGTTTCTCTTTCTCTCTCTCCCCCCGCCTTTGTTCAAATCAATTATTGATGGATAAAGCACGAGTAATGGACCGAGAGAGAAAGCGATGATGGAGAGAAGGGGACGTTTGTAGCCTGGATCAACGTTCGATTAGGGTTTTTGCGGTTGCTGTGGTGTCAAAGACAGGAAGGTGAGAATGTAGGACCAAGTCCCTGACTTTAGTATTTCTCTTTATAGTTTTCTTTACCAAAAACGGGTGATAATAAGTAATAGCAGGTCATCTTCACACTTTTAGTACAAAAAACATAACACGAGGATGAAAATAGTAAAAAACAACGTTGAGGGAACAAAACGATAAAAGTAAAAAAACATGTTGGTTTTATTTAGAGTTTATTATGAAAAAAACCAACATGTTTTCATGTTTTTTGCGTTTTCGTCCCTCCATGTTATTTTTTTCCATAAAAAACCTCAAGTTATTCTTTTCTTATTGGTTTAGTGAAATTTGGACATTAGAACCCGGTTTTTCAAGTTTTTAAAACCCGGTTCACAAATTATAAGCGGGGTCTAATGTCCAAAATTTCACTAAACCAATAAGAAAAGAATAACTTGAGGTTTTTATGGAAAAAAAATAACATGGAGGGACGAAAACGCAAAAAAACGTGAAAACATGTTGGTTTTTTTCATAATAAACCCTTTTATTTAATATAAACTTTTAATTTTATTATATCCCTTCAATTATATATTAATTCTTTTAATTATTCATTTTTTTAAATAATTCTGTGTGAATTTACATATAAATTGAATATAAACTTGAGCTTATTACTAGCTCAAACTCGTTTACTAAGGCCCTGATTGTTTACTTAATGGAGCAAGTCATTTTACATTTGAGTGATTTCTTAATGATTCTATATAAAAGTAAACAAACAGCCCTTAAATGAGCTTAAGTTAAGCTTGAGGTTGGTTCAGATTTAGAGGCTTTTTCAACCTTTTCATGAATCAATCTTTGAGCAGCTTGACTTGTGTCATTTGCTGATAATGGATTGTTCTTGAATGCATGCCACTACGATGGATGATGGATTTCCAAGTATTTTAGTGAATGCATGACTAATCGGTTGTGGTCTTTAACAGGAAAATGATGAATCTGAAGACGAAGAAGATGTTGGTGAGGATGAAGGGAACTAAACAAGTTTGTGTAAAGTGGTTTAGAACCGTTGAAAGTTTACAGCGTTAGGGGATAGATGTTTAAGATATATATAACTGTGGACGTAAAAGTGGATGTTTAGCTGTTCGTAGATTTATAGTTAGTTTTGCAGGTTTTTTTTGGTACATCAGGAACACTACAATTGCTTCATCATGCATATGATTATGAAATGCTGAATCTTAAAATGCTGGTTTGGCTTTGCTGGTTGAATATCGAAATCTACAGTTTTGATATTGGGAATTTGTTATGAGTTAAGAAAATCGAACCGAAAAAAACCAAACCAAAACAAAAACCGTAGGTTTGGTTTCTAAGTTTTGGAGTTATGGCGCGGGGTGTGGTTTTAACCCACAAACCGAACCGGTTTTCACTGAACCACACTGAAAAGTAGGCAATACATATCTATCATCCAATAGCCATGCATGCATTTTTATTTTGAACTTGAACAGCCTCTGACTAGTGGGCAGTGGCTGCTGTGGCGCTTTCTAGGCCATAGGTTTTTGAATACGTGTTGCTCCTCCCTCAGTCCGTCTGCCTACACAAGTCCACGCAAGTTTTGATTCTTCAACCCTTTGAAAGTCGAAAATTTAAAGTTCTGATGTGCTGTGTGCCTGCGTGAGTGTGTACTGTGTGCTACTGTGTTGTGGTATGACTTCTGGCTTGTGGCTTCTGCTCATGTGCTCCATACGTGATACAACCATACCATTACAGCATTACCGAACTTGTAAAGCGGTAAATTTCTCTCTGGCTCAAGGCTGTATACGAGTGTACGTTAGCCTGTTATAGATTTAGTTTACTCATCTCATATAGTTATTTGACATTGCATTCATTGTTGTATACTATTATACTTAATTAAATATTTGCAAATTTGACATTGGTTGGGAATTGTGATCATCTTTTTTATCGTACATTCGTACGTGTTATTTTGATTATATATTTGCAAATTTGATAATCTTAATTTTATCATTTGTTTTGGATTTGTTTGGAACATTGAGATCAAATATTATCGTTTGAGCTTTCTGGGGTTGTAAGGATACGTCAAGTAAAATCTTTCCAATTGTCATCATTCATGATCGCTAATATTAATTTGATGTTTTTTTTTTCATTATTCTAACTTTATTTTTTCATAGATGGATGCAAAAAATATTAGAGTTGAGGATCAAACCGACAACAATATGAAAAAGATGAAAGACGATAAGAATGAAAGACCGTGTAATTTAAAATTTTTGTTTGGGACCATTTTACGTATGTAAAAAATGAGGAGGCAACATGTTCGTATGACAATGTCATGCAAGAAAGAATGGTACAAGTGTTCTTGTAACCCATTTGAAAGTAGTTTGTCGAACATTTTCTCTTTATCAAAAAAATAAATATGAAAACATCAAATTTTAAGCCAAAAGAGGAGGGTGGTTCAATGGCTTCTCATTCATTTAACCAAGAACAATGTAGAAGGTCTCTTGTCCGAATATGTATTAAAGATAACACACCTTTTAGTATTGTTGACAATGAAGGATTTAGGGAGTAAATGAATCCGATATATTTATTGAGGTACTTTTTTGTTAATTTTGATTTGATCATTATATAAATACTTATGAAGTCAAAATTTATTAATTTAATTATTTGTTTCATGGTGATTATAGGTGGACAATTTGTAACATTCCGGATTTGAGCCTGGTACGTGGATTTAATTTATTGGCTCTTTATTTTAATAATTATTGCGTGTTCCAATTAAATTCTGTTTCGTGGATTAAACGTGTCGAGACCGAGTGATACGTGTCTCCGAGCTAATAATTAGTGGATTATTATAATCATTGAGATCGTGGATTTAATTGGGTTCTAATGATATTAATTGTGAAAAAGTGATATCGGGTTCGGATTTAACGGGTTCGGGACTTGCTTAATTGAGGAAATGGATATATATGTGTATGTGACCTTATCCTTTTCATTTCTCTTATCCAAAACCCAGAGATAAAGTGAGTGTGTGCGTGTGTGCCCTGGAGCTGCAAAGGATCTTCAGAAAAGTTCAAATTGGTTGCAATTAATTGATCTTCATCCTCCTTGATTGTGTTCTTGAGACTTTGAAGGTAAGAATTCTTGGTTTGATAGCTAAAATCTTGAAATATGTATGTGTTTATGTGGGATTTGGTTTCTGGAAGTATATGGGTTAAGCATGTATGAGTTTTGTGTATTTGAGTGCTGGAAATCGAGTGAGGAGGGTGGAAACCCCTCTGGTGCAGCCATGGAAATCGAAGAGCAGGGATGGGTGCAGGCGCAAGGTCGCGGCGCGACGCGCAGGGGGACGCGGCGTGACGCGCAGGAGAGCTGGGGCGCGGCGCGAGCCGCAGCCTGCGAGAGAAAGTTGGTTTGGTCATTATAAGGGAGTCTTGGGTCATTGTTAGTTCGAATTCCTTCGGGATAATGTCGGAATGAGTTATATGGGTTTTGGGGTTTCGGTGAGAGTTTCGTGAAGGGATTCGGGGATCGGTTAATTGTTTCGGAGTGTGTTTCGGGTTTAGTTTGATTGTGATAAATGTGTTTGGATTGAATTGTTCAGTTATTGAGCTTGTGTTATTTTGTGGGATTCGTGGCGTTACAGGTTCTAGCCGATCACGTGCCGAGCCGCATTAAGAGTTTTGGGTTTCAAGTCAAAATCGGGTAGTCGGTGAGTACTCGAGTCCTTTACAAAACGCGCGTGGTCTTTTATGAGTCTATTATGTGTTGTGATATGCTTATATGAGACAGAGATACAGTGCAGGTATGATTCTATCTATCCTATACGTGCTATACGTGTTTGAGTTGCAGGTGTCCGCGATAAGTGATCGCGCAGGCTGACTGTCCCTAACCAGTCACGAGATATGAGACTGTATATATAAGCAGTGTTTATTGCCAGGTCGCTCCTGTGCCTATTGTGAACTAACCGCTGCTGTGTGCGGCCTGTTGGCTGGGGAACGACGTCCCCTTTTGAGCAGAGATATGTGTGTGCACCGAGATTGTATTATGTGTAATGAGCTATCCATGTTGTGTATGCTATGTGTTCTTATCTGCAGTGTCTAACCCTCGCGTACTCACGAGCTGTCCAGCTCATGTTTTCGAGTCTTCCGTGTCTCAGGCAGCCATACCGTGGGACCGCAGTCACAGCAGCAACAGCCGAAATAGTTCAGAGAGCGTGGGTGCTTGTTGACTTCTGTTATTAGACTGTGGAACTGTTATCTGTATTTTGTATTTGATCAGTATTATGTTAGCTCCCAGTAGTTAGTGGTTATCAGACGATTCAATATGTATGTGTTGTATCCGCATGTGACTTGATGTATGGCAGCTTCTGTGTTAAAGTTTTAATTAATAGTGTTTTCCGCTAATCCTGTGACATGTGTACTTTGAGATGCTTGCGTTATTGCCACTTATGATTGATTAATGACGTGGCATTTGTGTGAGAATTGTGGGTGTTACACAATTGCTCGACACTGCGTAGCTATGTACAATAAGTACAAAGAATCACTCAACATTAAGGAGCCTTTAAAAGAGCAAACATTCCCTTACTACTGATACATGGTCGTTGGTGCAGAACGTGAACTACATGTGCCTTATGGCACATTGGATAGATGACAAGTGGGAGTGGCATAAGAAGATCCTTATTTTGTCCCACATGTAGCCATAAGGGTGAGGCAATTGGGAGGATGATTTATGCATGCTTACAAAAGTGGGCTGTGGAAAGAGTTTTTACTATTATGGTCGATAATGCATCCTTGAATGACACTCCCATTAGATATTTGACCATCATGCTTAATGGACCTAATACAATTTTAGATTGCAAGCATTTAAGATGTTGTCACATATTATCAACCTTGTTGTGAGAGACGAATTAGATGACCACCATGAATCAATTTCTAGGATTCAAAATGCTGTTTGATATGTTAGATCATCACCTGATAGGGCTGCGAGTTTTTAAGAATGTGTTGAGAGTGAAAGTTGATTCTTAGAAAATACCATCCCTTAACGTGGAAACAAGATGGAATTCCACAATTTTTATGCTAGAGACAGCAGATAAGTATGCATGTGCTTTTGATAGGTTGAAGTTGATTGAGTATAGGTACTTATAATTAATCTTGTTTGATATTAAATTTATAAATAGATTAAATGTCAACCTTTATTAATGATTTATTTCATGATGATGGCAGGTATAGATCATACTTTATTAGTGATCATGATTATGATACTCAGGGTGGTACAAGAAAGAAGTGAAGGAAATAACGAGTTAGTGGAGCTTCGGAAGAAAAAGATAGGAAAAAGGCAAGATAATTTATTGACTACTTGCAAGTGTTTATGATGTGACAAATATGATTTCAGGATCAATGTGTGTAACTATGTATCATGTATTTATACAAATTCCATTCTCTCAAGTTCCAACATTTCTTCGAGCATAATATAGATTAATCAATGATGCATATGAAACATAATTTGATAATAGGTATGTAACCTCAAACATTTTCTTTGGGGGGACTTGTGACTATGCATGCAACTATTGCACTAACGTGTTTAGATACTGATCAAGAAAAGCAAGCTATGACTGGTTCGCTGAAAGCAAAATATGACAAGTATTGGGATAAGATATGCAATATTAACTTCTTGTTGTATGTGGCTGTAGTTTTAGATCCACGTAATAAGATGTGCTATCTTGAGTGGTGTTTAGGACAAGTTTATGGAATGGTTCCAACAAAGCCCAAGAAATCAGTAAGAAAGTTGTTAAGACATTGAACGAATTGTTTGATCATTACAAGCAAAAAGAGAGAGCAAATGCTACAAATCCAAAGAGTTTGTTGTCTACTTCCAAGAATACTTCTACGAATCCGAGAGTGGAAGCTAATTTGTTGAAGTTCTTAGAGGAAAATGGAGGTTTGAATAATAAAAGCGAATTGGAAATTTATTTGGGTGATGGATTGGAGAAAAGAGATGATAGCTTCAATATTTTATGTTGGTGGAAAGTGAATTCATTGAAGTTCCCAATTCTTTCCAAAATTGCTAAACATGTTTTAGCAATGCCGATACTGTTGCTTTGGTGTCATCATCTAGTATTGGTGGTAGAGTTATTGCTCCATTTAGAAGTTCTCTTACACCTAAGACGGCTGAAGCATTAATATGTACTCAAGACTGGATACGACATACACACATCGATATCGAGCTTCAAGATATGACAACTAATGACATAGAAGAATTGCAAGGGAATTTGGAGAATATTGAAGTTGGTAAGTTAAGCACATCTTCAGGTAAGACATGACCAAGTTGTTTCTAGCTTTTGCATCTGACCATTATGCTTTTGCTTTTTCAACAATTCTTACTTCAGCAAGAGTATCACCAGCAGTGTAACACCTTATTTAATTATTTCACGTAGCATAATTTTCCATAAAAGCACCTCACACTTTACATGGGACACACTACACATCATAAAGTTTAAGAGTCTACAAGAGTAACATTGTACTCATGTCATCTCATTTAAAAATACATTACAAAATTCAACCATCATTCATAAAGGTTATATATCCAAAACATAGTCTTTATAGGCTTAATATAATCCCCGATTTAACATAACTTACCGAAACAACGTTTTTTACTTAATCTTCTCACACTTTGATCGACTTCACAACTCTATTTGTTAGAATATTCGGTAATATTCTTGCCTTTATCCAATCCCGAGGAAAACATTTAAATTTAAACAGTAAGCCAAGAGCTTAGTGAGTCTCCCATAATTCTTAAAGTATTCTAACGTATCATTATCAGAATACAATACATTTAGTTAAGATCATTATGAATGCGATAGTAACTTTGAATAAAAGGGGATAAGAAGTCATTTAAGTTGTTGTCCAAGTTGGAGTCTAGATAAGGATCATAATGTATTCTCATTGTAATTCTCTCTCTAAAATTTTTTCCAAGTCAATAATAAGTGTGGATAAAAGTTCGTGAATTAAATCACTCTGTTCTTGTTCTTTTCTTTCTGCAATTTTACAACAAGTGTCATAAGAGCCATGTTCGATCAATTGGGGTTACGTTTCTGAAATTACGCTATGAACTTTAGAAATTGCAATTGGCGATTGGCCAATTGAAATGAATTTTGCCAAATTGGAAATTGGAAATCGTTTTTCTGCGTAATTGCTAAATCGGCAACTGGAATTGCATATCGCTACTACTAATGGTGAAACACCCATGTCAACATAATATAATATTTAATTAAATTAACTTAGATTAACAGGGAATTAAGCCTAATTATCGTAACTACTACGATTCAAATGAAAAACGGGCATGACCTGTTCGCACGGAGTCCATATCCCTGATTTAGTTTGTATATATATATATATATATATATATATATATATATATATATATATATATATATATATATATATATATATATATATATATATATATATATATATTCAAAACAAAAGCAATAACGATTAATACATAATTATCAGAGGTTTTATACTAATCGTGTTCAACAAGCATTGATTGTGTTCATAATGTTATGGCAAATTTGAAAATTTCTATTATATAAAAATAGGTTTCAATGAACACCACTATAAGATTTTGATAATCATATACCATTTGAATAGTCATTCTATGTATATTTTGTAATTAAATCTAGCCACGGTAATAATAACATTATTAAGGGAAGTCTACTACCCATTATCCAATTATCTTCATGATTGTTGAAATAATGAGTACCACTTCACGGGATTCGAACCCACGGACCTAATACTTGGCTTAATAGTTTCTTTACATTTGATGATGGTACCTGAAATATGTGGAAAATGAGGGGTAAGCAAATATAATTTGCTTAGTGAGTTACTAGATTGATATGGCGTGCATATAAAACATGCAACAATAATAAACATGGTTATAAAAAGGACATGTGCAATATCTTAATAAAATGTTGTGAGAATAGAACCCACTATCACATAGGTCACGATGGAGACTCGAGAACCCGCACCTGAAGTCCGACCACCTACTCCGTAAGCTTCTGGAAGTAGGAATTTCTACGCACAAACACGTAGTAAGGCGTTTAAATATAAATAGTAATCTGGACGTCCAATGAGGCCAAACGAATGAGCATAGCTCAACAATGGGTTTAAACAATTATAAGCATGGTAAGTATGAAAGGAATCATCAAGCATAGTATGAATGTTAATGTGTATAACTGGTGGTATCAAATAAGGCTTTATAGCCATAAATGATGATCTGGTAATAAATTGCCAGCCAGTGCAATGCCTCATATGAGAGGATGATGCCCAAAATATATGCACAATGTCGTAATTAAAAGTAGACATGTAAATATGTATGCAACACATACATCAATACTAGAACTCTCAACATTAGGTTAAAAATAGCCTTCAAGTAGCAAATTGCCAAAAAGGCCTCTTAATGCTTGATTTTCGCTCCTAGTGTCCCAATTCGGAAACCAGTACTACTTTTAAGTCCAAACCTATCACAAAATAATATTCAAAGTATTTATAAGCTTATTATAGCATATTATAAGGTTTAGGAGCCATTTGAAGTGTTTAACTGTTTTCGGTTTGAGTTTCCGAATTCTATCAAAACCGTTGCACCTTTCGGTTGTTCTCGTAGACTTTTAGGTAGTCTTTGGTTTGTAATGTGTAATTATCGTATAATGTATTGAAGTTATTTCACACAAACATGGCTTTTCATTCGGTATTTGTAGATGAAGAAAACAACATGAAACGAATGAATTTGTCTAACTCGCACTAGTTTCGTATTTTGGCCATAACGTTTTCATACGAACTCGGATTTAGGTGATTTAAAAGGCCAGACGAAGAGGACGCATGTGACTACAACGGTTTTGTTTTGAGAAATAACCCAACTGATAGTGACTCGTTGATTCACGTTTAATTACAAAATATACATAAAATGACTATTCATATGGTATATGATTATTAAAATCTTATACCGGTGTTCATTGAAAGTTATTAATATATAATAGAAAATTTTAAATTTTCCATAATATTATGAACACTATCAATGATTGTTGAACACCATTAGTATAAAACCTCTGATAATTATGTATTAATTGCTATTGCTTCCGTTTTGAATATATATAGAAACTAAATCAGGGATATGGACTCCGTGCGAACGAATCATGCCCGATTTTCATTTGAATCATAGTAGTTACGATAATTAGGCTTAATTCCATATTAATCTAACTTAATTTAATTAAATATTATATTATGTTGAAATGGGTGTTTCAAATGGGGTTGAGTTCAATTGGAATTGATGATCAATTTTGGAAATCGCTCAACAGCGTTCTTGGAATTGGCAATTGCTTAAGGTGGAGTCACAATTGGCAATCGTTTCTTCTTGGATAGCCTAAATCGATCTTCAATTTTCTATTGGCAGTCGGGAGTTACAACTGATTTTGGATAATAAATTTTTGGTGTTCGTGTCACAACAATTGGATTCTGGAAATCATTTCTTGGGAATTGCCTTTGGAGTCCAATTTCATTATCCAGTTCAATTGGAATCGATTTTAACTAAATTGAGTCTAGTATTCTGAAATTGGAAATCGTGCAGTTCTGGAAGTGTATTAAGTGACCAATTCAACGCGTTTAATTTATGCCAATTAAGTTTCAAAATTGAATTTGGCAATCAACCCAAGTACACAGTATTTTTGGAGTGTTTCTTGATTTCAAGAAAGTCGTTCTTGATTTCAATTTTGACTCGAAATTGCTCCACAAGCGATATCGATCGATAAGTTTATCGGGAAGAACAATTTCAGCCTTTGGCCTCTTAAGATGAGAGCACTGCTGAAACGTGATGGACTTTGGACTCCCCTTGCTGGTCCGAGGCCAGAAATAATGGACAAAAACGAGTTCGATCAACAAGACGAAAAGGTGCATTCGATGATACTTGTATCATTATCGGACGAAGTGCTTTACGAAGTAGCCGATGAAGTGAAAACGGCTGGATTGTGGCTGAAATTAGAGTCATTATACATGACGAAATCCTTGACGAACAAGTTATTCTTGAAACAACAGTTTTTCTCTTTGCGAATGAAGGAAGGCTCGGTAGTAAGGGATCATCTAGATGAGTTGAACTCAATCTTGATGGATTTGAAGAATGTCGAAGTGAAGATTGACGACGAGGATGCGACTCTCATTCTTCTTGCATCTCTACCACCATCATTCGAGAATTTGTCAACTCGTTCGTGGTGGTAAAGATATTATCACTTTGGAGGAGGTACGTTTGAGTCTACATTCAAGAGAACTTCGTCATAAAAGCATCTGGAAATAGTCACGATACGCAAGCCGTGGGTTGTCGGTTTCTAGCCGTGATAGAGACCGGGATAGATGAAGTAAAGGCAAGGGGAAATGGACAGGAAGAAGTCGATCAAATTCGAGAACAAGAAGTCCGAACCCAAAAGGTGTATGTCATAATTGCAACGAATCGGGTGTTGGTACACCCTGTGTGACGATAGCAGTCTAAGGGATCTAGCATTTTGGTTTAAGTAATACTGCAAAGCATTGAATATTAACGAGTATTTGAGATAAATGTTTATATATGTTTGATAGTTATTGATTGTATGGTTGAACTTGATGTAATGAATTACAGGAAGTTCAAACATAAAGATCAAAGATAAAATCAAACATAAGTTAAAAACATAAGTTTCAAATATAGGTTTAATATGTGAAAGTCGAATTTAGATTAAATTCGAATTCACAAAGTGAACAGGATTCGAATCTATGGCAGATTCGAATGTGTTCCATTAGGCAGATTCGAGAGTGTCAAGGGGACAAACTCGAATGGGCCTTGGGCCTGATTCGAGTTTGGCCCATGACAAACTCGAATGGTCCTCTATAATTAAGGGATAGACTCGAATCATTAGCAGACTTTTGCAGATTTCGTGTGAGTGATTAGCAAAAGGCGATCTCGAGTTTATCAGCTTTGTGAGTGTTCTTTCGGAGAGAATCTTCTTGTAGGTGCGTTCGTGTTCGTCCGTACAGCTTGTTGATAGTCTCCGTGTTCCGTGTGAGAGTTGTTTCCGTCAACCCGTTAACGAGGATTCCGCACTCGTTGACGGTCTCGCGTCTAGCTAGATCCGTAGTGTGTAGACCTTACAAGTGGTATCAGAGACAAAGGGGTGTTCTCCGTGTTCATAAAGATTCATCCTAGGTTTCTTGACGCTTTTGGACGGTTAATCTCTCCAGTTTTCGTGTTTTTTTCGTGTTTTTCGAGCTTATCAAATAGGGATCCGGGAAATACTTCGTGTTTTTCACGTTTTTGATTGAAATCAATATTTTTCATTGTAAAAATATTGATTTAATCTGCAAAACGTTAAAAAATCGAGGTATTAGCCGTTTTTCGAGTTTGCGGCGCTCGAATCTGTTAGGAGTAATTAGGGTTTTTGCTTAGTTTCGATTCTAACCAAATATCCGCTCCTTTCGAGTTTGCTTTCGAGTGTTTCGAGTTTAAAGTGTTCGAGTTTAAAGAGTTCGAGTTTGTTTCGAGTTTGGATTAGAGTCGAATAGGAGCTTCGAGTTTGCTGGGATTCGACTTTGAGTGTTTCAAGTTTCCTAGGACCTTCGAGTTTGAGACTTTCGAATTTGTCATCCATTTCGAATTTAATTGATTTTCAGAACTTAATCGAATTTAATCCCAAATAGGTTTAAACTTAATTATATTCGAATTTACCTAAATTCGAAAGAATTAACTTAAATTAATTTCGAATTAAATTTATTAAGTTACAATTCAATTACTTTTGAAACAATGACAAATCTTCAAAGGTTTCTGGAAATGGATAATGAGGTCGGGAAGGCTAATACTCCGCCTAAGCTGATGAAACTTGAAGACTATTATTGGTGGAAAGATCGGTTTGCCGATTTTGTGCGTTTCAACGAAATGCGAATGTGGATATGTATCGACGAAGGATACATCCCACCTACAACAAAAGTTGAAGGCCGTCAAAGAGTCTTATCATATCAAATGATGAAGGAGGATGATAAGAAACTATATGAAGCCGAGAACCGAGCATTTTCGATTATTCGAATGGCATTACCTCAGGACATACTACACACATTCCGCAATCAAAAGACATCTAAGGAGCTTTGGGAGACGCTGGAAAAGAGGTGTGAGGGTAATCCGAGGGTTCGGAGAAAGCGTATGGAGTTGTTGAAACAGCAGTTTGCGATTTTCAAGGCTTTGAAGGATGAAAAGCTGGACGACACCATCACCCGCTTTTATCATCTGCTGACAGAGCTTGAGAGTCATCGCATTGAGTATAACGATACAGAAAAGAACAATAAGCTTCTTGATGCCTTACCAGCCAAATGGGCGATGTACGTGGCTATGATCAAGCTTGACGAAGATAAGTATTATACTCAATCGTTGGAGGATGTAGTGGGAACGCTGCGGGCTTATCATTTCGAGCTACTGAAGGGCGAAACAGATTATGAACAAGTCCAAAATCCAGCCATGTATTTTGGAAAAGCAAAACCTTCAGCGGCAGCTGATATGAAGACCGCTACAGCGTTCTTCACCGGAGAAACGTCGTCACCAGCAGAGACTGACGACGAAACTGAATAGAGCGTTCTTAGGGTTGGGTAGATCGGAAGAACAACAACCTCAGGCAACACAGGCATCAACATCTCAGGGCTACTCTAAGATGCCCATGAGCGCTAAATCGGCCGAAGAACATTTGAATTTGTTGGCGTCTTTTGTGGCCGCATATGGGAACTGCGTTCAAGGGAAAATAAACGATCCTGCACTCTGGGATGAAGATTACGATTAGGTAGACCCTGACGACCTTGAGGAGATGGATCTCAAATGGCAACTGGCCATGGTAACCCAACGGGTTAAGCGATTCATCAAATGGACTGGGAGGAATCTAAATATGATTAATAAGGGGATTGACTTTGATAAGTCCAAGGTCAAATGCTACAACTGTCAAGGTTTGGGACACTTCGCCAGAGAGTGTCAGAGACCGAAGGTAGATAATTACCAAGGGCAGAATCAGTCTCATGGACAGTTTCAGAATCAGTCTCAACAGAGATATCTTCCGAGTTCATCATCCAGTCAAGCCAACATAGCTTATCTGTTATCAAACATCACATCAGACAGACAGCTGGATGGTACTTATGACTGGAGCTCACATCCGGAATCTAATGCTAGAGCCTTTATGGCTGAAGTCACTGAGAGTGGATGTGAAGGGGAAGAGCAGAACACAAGGGACAGCAGTCCGATGTGGGTGGAGAAGTCGAATGATCAGACGCTTCTGGAGTTTGCCGCTTAAATGGCCAACATCGAATCATATCACACAAAGGTAAGTCTGAATTACTCTCTTTTCCATGAATTATGTGTTTTATGTGTTACTTCTAACGACAGGTTGAATCTAGTATTAGAGTCACATAAAAATATATCTGCTCAAAATGAGTCTTTAAAATCTGATAATGCTAGCCTGAATGACATTAAGCAAGATCTTAGGGATAAGCTTAAGGCTGATGCACAAGATGTCATAGTTCTAAAAGACAAGCTGAGTGAGCAGTGTGTTAGATTAGAACTAATGTATGAGCATGTAGAGGCCTTGACCAAAGATCTTAAGACCAAAGAAGTAGAGCTAGCTGAAACTAAGGCGAAGGTAGCTGAGGCTAATAGTAAGCTAGAAAAGTTTAGGAACTCAAGTCTGAACCTAGGGAAAGTTTTAGATGCTCAACGCGAATCTAAAAAGCCTGTAGGTCTAGGATTTCATGAGATTCCTCCACCTTTTAATGCCAACTATGTGCCTCAACCTCAGGAGAAAACTGAGAAATCAAAAGACTTAGAGGCAATACCTGCACCAGTTTCTGAGCTTGTAAAAGAAAATGCACCTAAGGTGACTGATACAAACGTCAAGGTTAAGAAAGTCAAATTTGTGTCTTCCTCTAGTGAAACACCTGTAGGAAAACATAAAATTGATTTTAATGATCAGGACGATGAACCAGTCACAATAGATGCACAAAAAGACCCAGACACTAGTGAGACACCTAAGTCTAAGGGCGCACACAAGAAGTCCATTGACAAGATGTCCTGCTTTAGATGTCATGAAAAGGGGCATGTTGCTTCTAACTGTCCACTTAGGAAAACTGACGTTACACCTAAGACAGGGAAGCCAACACACGTTAAGCCTTCATCAAGTGTGGCGAGCACTTGTAGTTCTCAGAGTACCGAGAAAACTGTGCAGGCTGCACCAAAACAAGTTGTGAAACAAATACCGGTAAAAGGTGGACCAAAAGAAGTGGTTAGGACTAATTCACCAAATCGAGTCATTAATCAATCTAGGTCTGGACCTCAACAACAATATATGAGCACAACACCTAGCAGAGCATACACTCCAGTTAGGTCACGCACTCCTGTTAGACATCACACACCGGTTAGAGCTCAGGGATCTCAATCTGAAATGCAATATAATCGTAATTATTCAAGAGCTCCACAACAAATGCCTACTCAAAGGCAAAGAGTGAATGTACATCACTCGGCACCACAACAAACTCCTGTTCAACGACCCAAGTCACCTGAAAGGCGAGATGGGTATTTGAAAGAGTTTAAGTATGTGGACGAGAATGGTATAACCAAGTCAGTTATGGCTTGGGTTCCCCGTGATAACTAACCTATTTTCTTTCATGTGCAGGAGATTACCACAGGTCCAAACAACAAATGGTTCGTCGACAGTGGATGCTCCAGGCACATGACAGGGGAAAGAAGTCTCCTTACAGACTTCAAGGGTGGGAATCGGGGATTTGTATCATTTGCGGGAAATAAAGGAGGAAACATCACGGGTCACTGGAGTGGTCACTAATGGGACGATCAAGTTGGATCAAGTTTATCACGTTGATAAACTGGTTCACAATCTCATTAGTGTATCTCAAATCTGTGACAAGAAGAATTCAGTGCTGTTCACTGACACTGAAGTGTTAGTGCTAAAACCGGGGTTCAAGATTCCTGAAGAGTGGATATTAATGCGGGCACCAAGGAAGAATGACTTGTACATGCTCGATATGAACAAGCCGGAATCTTCGATGGGTCCGATCTGCTTACTGTCTAAAGCTTCGGAGACTGAATCAGTTTTGTGGCACAGACGCATGACACACTTGCACCTAAGAAAAATGAACTGTATAACGAAAAATGGGTTGGTGCAAGGTGTGCCTATGAAGAGTTTTCAGTTCGAGGACAAGTGTCTACCATGCAAGAAGGGCAAACAACATAAGAAGGCACACAAGTCCAAGACTCAGAACTCCATTACTACCACATTCGATTTGCTGCATATGGACCTCTTCGGACCAATCAACAAACGGAGTATAGGTGGTAGTTGGTATTGTTTAGTTATCACTGACGATTACTCACGATTTTCTTGGGTTTTCTTTCTAGGTACAAAGGACGAGACGGCTTCAACGCTCATCGGGTTCTTAGACCAAGTGGGGAATTCCTATGGAACACGGGTGAAAAGGCTCCGTAGTGATAATGGAACAGAATTCAAAAACACTGTAATTGGTGTATATTGCCTATCAAAGGGCATAGTGCATCAATTTAGTGCACCCTATGAGCCACAACAAAATGGGGTGGCCGAACGAAAGAACAGGACATTGATCGAGGCAGCTAGGACTATGCTTTCAGATTCAAAACTTCCTACCATGTTTTGGGGGGAGGCAGTGAATACCGCATGTCATGTTTTAAACTGGGTCCTAACTGTCAAATCTTTGAACAAAACCTGTTATGAAATTTTGAATAAACGGCCACCTAATTTAACAGGCTTCGAACCGTTTGGGGTACCATGTACTTTATTGCAAACAAAACATCAACCTAAGTTTGGTGAAAAGGCTGACGAAGGACACTTCCTAGGTTATGTGCCGAACTCACCAAACAAACGGGTTTTTAACAAAACAAATGGTACAGTGGAGATTGTGTATAACATTGAAGTCACAAGTTATACACATGAAAAACAGGTCCGGAATGGATATTGACTATGATAAATTGTTTGAGTCATTTAACATTCATTTGGATGAAAATGCAGGTACGATCGAACAAGACATGGCGACGTTGAATCTGAATGACGAAGGTCATACCTTTCCGAGGACTACATTTCAATCCACATCTGAGCATACTACAACTGAAGATGGATCTCCAGAAGTCACTGATCCAGAAGCACCTTCAACTGAGAATCAAACTCAGACAACAAATTCCAACTCTGAGGAAACTGTCCACGAGGAGGAAAATGTGGAATCTGAGGATGTTCCCCCATTAGGTGAAATAGGATCTAACTTAGGAGATAATCTGAGAGGTGATGAGATAGAGACCTCTAGGATCAACAAGAACCATCCTATAGAAAGCATCATAGGAAATCCTAATGAGGGTGTGAGAACTTGGAGTAGTTTAAATAACAACACTGTGTTGTTGTCGATGATAAATGACTCCGAGGCCTTTCATACCTGCCTCTATTCTTGTTTCATTTCGCAAGTAGAGCCGAAAAATGTGCAAATGGCACTAAAGGATAACTCCTGGGTTGAAGCGATGCAGGAAGAACTCTCTCAGTTTAGGAAACTAGAAGTGTGGGAGTTAGTTCCATTACCTCGAGGGGAAATTGCCATAGGAACCAAATGGGTTTTTAAGTGCAAAAGAGACGATCGGGGTATAGTCACTCGCAACAAGGCTAGGTTAGTTGTAAAGGGTTTCAACCAAGAGGAGGGAATCGATTACAATGAGGTGTTTGCGCCAGTAGCAAGGCTGGAAGCCATTAGGTTGTTTCTGGCTTTTGCTTCCTTCAAGGGCTTTCAGGTATATCAACTAGATGTTAAGAGTGCTTTCCTCTATGGGAAAGTGAAGGAACTGGTGTATGTAGAACAGCCGCCCGGATTTACAGATCCAAAATATCCAGACAGAGTATATCGATTAGATAAGACTCTGTGTGGATTGCATCAAGCACCAAGGGCGTGGTACGAGACTTTATCCAACCATCTATTAGAGAACGGGTTTGAAAGGGGTAGGATAGATAATACGCTGTTCGTTAAGAGAAAGGGAGAACACTTCATCGTGGTATAAGTGTACGTCGATGATATCATCTTTGGATCATCAGACAAACAAATGTGCTAGGATTTTGAGAAGGTGATGAAGTCGAAATTCGAGATGAGTGCAATGAGTGAGTTGAATTTCTTTTTGGGGTTGCAAGTTGACCAGAAGAAGGAAGGAATGTTTATCCATCAGACGAAGTATGTCTACGACATATTAGAACGCTTCGGGATGGAAGGGACGAAACTGACAGCTCATTTCAGCACGCCGATTCAAGTGAATCACAATCTCGGACCGGGTACTGAAAGTGATACCGATGTGGATCCGACGTTATATCGGGCCATGATTGGATCACTTATGTATTTAACTGCTTCAAGACCTGACATTATGTTTGCTGTGTGTATTTCTACTAGGTTTCAAGCTAATCCGAAAGAGATGCACATGAAAGCTGTGAAGCGGATTCTACGATACCTCAAGTCGAAACCGAAGCTGGGACTTTGGTATCACGCGGAGGGAGATCTAGAGTTGGAGGCGTTCACGGTTTCTGACTACGGAGGATGCAGCTTGACGCGCAAATCAACAACTGGAGGTTGTCAATTCCTAGGAGGGAGACTGGTTTCCTGGCAATGCAAGAAACAGACGTCGGTAGCCGTATCAAGTGCGAGGCCGAGTATGTTGCTGCTAGTAGTTGCTGCTCACAGGTTCTGTGGATACAACAACAATTGCGGGATTATGGTTTGGCTTACACTCAAACTCCCATTAGGATAGATAACCAATCTACAATTGCTATAACAAATAATCCAGTTAAACACAGTAAAACAAAGCACATAGACATAAGGCATCATTTTATTCGTGATTGTGCTGAAAAGAACTTAATCAAATTGGTAAAAGTGGCAACGGACGATAATAATGCTGATTTATTTACCAAAGCCTTTGATAAGTCACGGTTTGAATATTTGATTCAACTAAATGGAATGCGCAACCCAGAGTGAGTTGACCTTAGTAGAATTTTTATTTCCGTTTATAGCTGTAGTCTTTCTTTCTTTTTATAGTAAGTTTGCTAAATTAGGATAGTTTCTATTTTTAGTAAGTTAGTAGGTTATATTATTTTCTTGCTATTTCTTATGAAAAACAAAAGAAAAAAAGAGAGAAAACCATAAAAAATTCAAAAAAAGAGAATATCAGAAAAGAAGTTAAGTCTTAGATGCATAGGTTCAAAGTGACGAAAATTAGCACAGTCGTTACAAACTCTAAGTGTTTAGGCTTTCACACATAATACATCTAAAATTCTAAGTGTTATACTTTATTTTAGTTTGATGTGTTGGTAGGCATAATACATATAGGGAATCTCAAGGCTAATAAAATATTCAAGAAAAAGTCAAACGTGTCGCTAACTTAGATGTATGACCAATCGGTCTTAATTTTTATGTACGAGACATACAAACTTTGAGTATAAATGAGGTATGCAAACTTTCTGGGGATGTATAGCAACATCAAATACATCTTAAAATGGAAAGAATAGAAAAATCATACAGAATTGAGAGTCAAAAACACGTAACTCTGTTGTACGTAAGTACAGACCTGTTGCCTCTGTTTTGATTCGGGTTAGGAAGATAAGTCGCTTTGTTGTACGTCGGTACAGACCTGTCACCGCTGTCTTACTAGCTTTAAAAATAAACCTTAAGTCAAACTAAGACACTTTGTTGTATGTAAATACAGACCTGTGTCCGATGTTTGTCTTTTAAAGAAAGTTTGCAAATACCAACAAGTTAGAATCATTGTCTGTATGCCTTGATCATAAAAGTATGTCTATGTCTGAGTCACGTAAGTTAATTTCATGATAAATAAAAATGCCAAGGGATATTCCGAAATGTAGCATGTTTAAAGGGGTAAATACCAGCAATCGGCTAAATGGGTATGTCACGCCAAACAATCAAAGGAATCAAAAATTCCTAAGTGTGAAAGTTTAAGTACTGAAAGTGAATATCTGACACCGCTATCTGATTGAACCTTTCTTTGACTATACTCGTCAAAAATAAGTTGTTAAGTGTTTAGCATAGGTTGTAAATTTTAATAAATGTAGTTTAAGTCTAAGTTAAATGTTTGTTCAAAATTTTAAAATTTTATTTTTACTTAATTTTTTATTTTATTTTATTTTATTTTTAATTTTACTTAGGAAAAAGGTCAAAAATTACTGAGGGTGCATTCATAGTTGAATAAAATAAACATTGCGTGAAAATCTTGTGCTTAGGGTAAAAGATTTGGCATAGTTTATTCCGTTACACAATAAGGTTGAAAAGGTTGAAAAAGTTGAATTTATTTCAAAATTTTCGAAATTTTCAAAGTTTCAGGGGTTAATTCGAGTTTAACCTAAACTCGAATATGGCTGGGCTCGAATCTGTCAGTAGATTCGAAAGTGGCATTAGACTTGAATGTTGGTGATATAAATAGGTCAACAGTGATGGTCATTAATTCATCTGTTTTCGAATCTATTCCCTCGAGTTTGTTGAAGCGATTTCGAATCTATTCTCTCGAGTTTGTCGTTTTCAAGAAATCAACTATTTGTCGAGTTTCTGTCCGTGTGGGTTCGATACTACCCATAGATCTAGGTATAACCAAGTGTGTTGTACAAGATTTAAGTAGTATTATACTCCATTTAGGCCAAAATCATTGGATTTTGAAGTTTTAGTGGTAGAAAGTTTGTTTTTCAAAATTACAAACTTTGAACCGGTAAAAAGTCAAATTAATTACAAATATCATTGATTAGAACCTAGTAGGACTAAAAGATGTGATTTTCTGAGTCTAACATGGTTAAAATCATGGATTTTTGTGAGGATGGTGGCCGACTCCTTCGAGTCTGTTCGTGGCCTGATTCGAGTTTGTCAGTAAACTCGAATGGTCATTAAACTCGAATGTGTCATCAAACTCGAATATATGTTCATTCGAATCTGATTTTCGAGTTTGTCATTTTATTTGAATTATTTAATTTAAATTTTAATTAAACTTGTAGAAATTGGGCACTCAGGAGCAGGAAGATGGGCCTATTGATTTCCAATTATCAATCAGGCAGGCAGCATTTACAAGAATGGGCTATAGTTTAGATGTTACCAAGACATCTTATATGAAGAGTGGGCTAATTGGACAATGGCGATATCTCGCGCATGTGTTCATGGTTTGTTTCGCTGCAAAGAAAGCTGGATTTGATTATATCGTTTCGAAGATCCAATCAGGGATGATCGAGTTGGTATATAACCGGAAGTTCAGTTTTTTAGAGATGTTCTTCTCCGAGTTCGTTCACCAGATAACGGCTCCGGACCGGGAAAGATTTCTTCTTTATCCTCGTTTTGTGATGATGCTCATCCGGCACTTTCTGCCAAATCTGCCGCAGCTGAACGATATTCAGAGCGTAGCAGTCATTGATAAGAGAATTTTTGCCGATTGCTCCTCTCACCGAGGAAGGTTAGCTGTCCCAATAGAGCGACCTCTGTTTGGTGCTGTACTCGACCGGAACTTTGTAGCACCTGACAATGCCAACTGGGCAGGAGAGGTGGAAGTTCAACAGCGACAGCCACTAGGGGTGTTCAAAACCGGATATCCGAATTTCGGATATCCGAATTTTCGGATATCCGAAATTTCGGATAGTGAATTTTGCTATCCGAATCCGAATCCGAAATTTCGGATATCCGATTTTCGGATATCCGAAATTTCGGATTCGAATATCGGATTATCCGAATATCCGAAAAATATCCGAAAATTCATATTTTTTAATTTTTTTAAAAAATTAAATCAAATATTTAAATATCTAAAATACAAATTCATATATCCAAAGAGATATTAAAAATAAATATATCACAAACTAAATGTATCCGGAATTATTTTACTCAAAACAACTAAAAAAACATTAAAAAACTAAAATTTATAAAAATATTAGTTAATAAATCTATAATACTAAGATAAAACTCAAAAATATACAATAGAATAATAATAAATACTCAATATTATATAAATAATCAATACTAAATATATAAAAAAATTCAAAAAAAAATAATTTTTTTGGATTTTCGGATATCGGATTATCCGAATATCCGAAAATCTTGAATTTTACTATCCGAATCCGAATCCGAAATTTCGGATATCCGATTTTCGGATATCCGAAAATCCGGATATCCGAAATTTCGGATAGTTTCGGATCAGATTTTCGGATTTTTGTTTCGGATGCTCGGATTCGGATTTTTTTGAACACCCCTAACAGCCACAGCAACAGCGTCAACAACAACAAAGGCCTCAGCAGCAGAGAAGACGTCAAAGGCCTTCAGCAAGTCAAATTCAGGCAGACATGCCTCCTACCAGCCAAATGCAAGAGCCACAAGAGGCTTGACCTTCAAGTGCGCCATCGACATCTGATCCGACTTTACAAACGTTGGAAGAGATTTGGGCAGCCGGTCCAAATGCTAATGAGGAGATAACGACTGAATTAATTGGAGATTTATTAAAGCCTCCTGAAGGAGAAGTTGACGTTTTTAGACAAATCGATGAATATCAACCTCAGCCAGCAGGTGATGACAGGTCCACTTCAGCTACAGAATCTGAGGATATGGAGGAAATAGAAATGGAGAAAGAACCAGAAGATCCGTCCATCCACATACGGACTTATGGATCGAGATTAGTGGTAATAAATGAAGAAGCTACGAGGAGAAGAGCGTCAAGGGAGTCTGATGACTCTGATTTTGAGGAGGAAGAAGTTGCCCCGTTGGTCACAAGACAAAGGGCAAAACGCCATCGATTTATGTAGGGAGCTACCTCAGCTTCTGCTGCACAGCCAGAAATACCTCCACCTTCACCCGCTCAATCTACCATTCCACCACCATCACCACCTGTTGAACCATACATTCCATCACCAATCATTCCAACCCCCATACAATCCATTCCATCCACTTCATCCACTTTCATGGAGAATCAGCGGTTTTCTGAGCTGAAAAGCAGAGTCGACTTCCAACAAATTCAAATCTTTGGTTTGACAACGGCTATCGGTGAAATACAAAAGCATAATGCCCAACTAGATATCAAGAATGCCGAGCTGAAGAAGGTTGTGGGCAAGGTTCAGGAAGAAAACTTGGAGCTGAAAACCTTTATTGCTGATCAAGCGGTCGAGATTCGATCGATGCGCTCCCTGATTGAGCAATTATTGCAAAATCTAAAGGCTCAGGGGGAGACAAGCTGCCGGGATCAAGTACAGCTGCCCAGGGATGAAGATAATGATGGAGATACTGACGGAATTGATCCCAGCACGCAAAGACATAATGAGCCAGTAGATTTTTCTGCTGCTCAGGATGCTGAGATTCAGGGGGAGCCGGGACAGTCAGTAGCTGCGGGAGGTGAAGCCAGTTCTTCAAAAGCCACAGAGTCGGAGATACACGAAATGATTGAAGCACTAATGGATATCGATGACGACCCTATGGACCTTGGCTTTGATTTTGAGGACAAAATGGAGGAGTTAGAAGAAGGAGAATTTGTGCCGGAAGACGTAACAGATTGGAAATCTGATGATGAAGTTTGTGTTGATGAAGATGATGAAGCAAATGAGATCATTGTTCAGCAAAACCCCATCACAGATATTTACGTAATGGAAGGAAATCATATGATTGACATAGAAGTGGTAAAAGCTGCTTTAAATGTTGAATCAGCAAGTGAAGAACCTGCCAGAGAACTTACTAACGAAGAAAAAAGGAAACTATGGTTTAGGGCAGAGAAAAGAGAGTTGGAGCTGAAAAAGAAGATACGTGTGCCGGGTACTGGAGAGCTATCTGGAAATATTTTGAGCTGGTTCTTTGATCGGGAATTGCAGCTATTCGTCATCAAACGAAAAGATGGTCTCCAGTATCTCAGGAGAACTCTGAAGGTGTTCAACTCCTTGCAAAGATTGAAATAAAGGCGTTAGCTTGGAAGGAGCTTATCAACATCGACAACGACCCTTATGCTGAAATAATCGCAAAGATCATAAGAAAAGAAGGGAGGTCTAGGAAGTTCGAACGACTCAATCCAAGGGTAGGTAAACGAGTAATGGACCATACTCGAATTGACCCTCTAACTGGTCGTCTGTGGATGAAAATACGATACAAACCAGTTAGATGTCTGAGAAAGGTTCCTCTCAAGCCAATGCCACAGGACGTCATGAAAAATCTAAATTGGTGGTATGTGGAAAGTGAGACAGGAGAAGCTGTGATGGAGGATTTCGAAGAAAAGGTGATTCTTAGAGTCTACGATCCCCTTCACCTTGTAAATCTTTCTAAAGATGACCTTCAAGTGCTACATGCTCATAGAATCTCAAGCAACGCTCATATGGATAGTGAGGCTAGGAAATATGAAAATGTAGTTAAAGTGTGTATCGAGAAAGGTTTGTATGCTGGCAGCTGTTTAAATAAATAAACAAAGTACTTAATCAAATGTGTGAATTGTTAGAAGCTATCGTCAAGGGGGAGTCTGTTGGTACACCCTGTGTGACGATAGCAGTCAAAGGGATCTAGCATTTTGGTTTAAGTAATACTGCAAAGCATTGAATATTAACGAGTATTTGAGATAAATGTTTATTTATGTTTGATAGTTATTGATTGTATGGTTGCACTTGATGTAATGAGTTACAGGAAGTTCAAACATAAAGATCAAAGATAAAATCAAACATAAGTTAAAAACATAAGTTTCAAATATAGGTTTAATATGTGAAAGTCGAATTTAGATTAAATTCGAATTCACAAAGTGAACAGGATTCGAATCTATGGCAGATTCGAATGTGTTCCATTAGGCAGATTCGAGAGTGTCAAGGGGACAAACTCGAATGGGCCTTGGGCCTGATTCGAGTTTGGCCCATGACAAACTCGAATGGTCCTCTATAATTAAGGGATAGACTCGAATCATTAGCAGACTTTTGCAGATTTCGTGTGAATGATTAGCAAAAGGCGATCTCGAGTTTATCAGCTTTGTGAGTGTTCTTTCGGAGAGAATCTTCTTGTAGGTGCGTTCGTGTTCGTCCGTACAGCTTGTTGATAGTCTCCGTGTTCCGTGTGAGAGTTGTTTCCGTCAACCCGTTAACGAAGATTCCGCACTCGTTGACGGTCTTGCGTCTAGATAGATCCGTAGTGTGTAGACCTTACGTCGGGTCATTGGAGAAATGAGTGTCCGAAACTCAAAGGGAAAGCCTAGGTAGCAAACATAGCAAAAGAAGACTCGAGATCAGAACATGACTTGGTTCTTTAGGTAGTCGACTCCAAAAGTCAGCACGATGCTTGGATTTTGGATTCCAAATGTTCGTTTCATATGTGCTCGAACTAGAATTAGATTGTATCCTATGATGAGGTTGATTCCGGAACCGTTTTGATGGGAAATGATGCACCATGTAAAGTGGTCAGCATCGGTTCTATACAAGTGAGGATGCATAAAGGTCTTGATAGAAAACTTTCTAACGTTCGCCACATTCTGAAGTTAAAAAAGAACTTAATCTCTTTAGGAGTCTTGATTACATGAGATTTAAGTTCTCTTGTGAAGGTGGAGTACTTCAAGGATCCAAGGCCCCTTAGTGATCATGAAGGGCTTAAAAGATAACTCGTTGTACGTTTTGCAAGGAGAAACAATTGTAGGGACAATAACATTTTCGGGTTCCGAAAAAGGCATTCGGAGGTTACTAAGCTGTGGCATATGTGACTTGGCCATGTTAGTGAGAGAGGAATGGTATTATTGAGCAAAAGGGGGTTGCTTGATGGTCACAAAGTGGACAACTTGGAGTTTTGTGAGCATTGCGTCTTCGAGAAGCAACATAGGCTAAGTTTTTCGAAGGGTATTCATCAAACGAGATCTATCCTAGATTATCTCCATTCGGACTGTTAGGGACCCTCTCAAGTCCCCTCTCTTGGAGGCGGTCATTATTTTCTCTCGATCATAGACGACTACTCAAGAATGACATGAGTGTTTATCATGAAACACAAGAGCGAAGCCTTCAGAAACTTCAAGCAATGGAAGGTCCTAGTTGAGCACCAAGCAGGAAGGAAGATCATGCGACTCCGAACCAATAATGGGATGGAATTTTGCTCAAAAGAATTTGATAATTTCTACTGGAAAGAAGGAATTGGTTGGCACTACATGGTTCGACACACCCCTCAACAAAACGGGGTTGTGGAAAGGATGAATCAGACATTATTAAAAAGACCACGGTGTTTACCCTCTAATTCCTGGTTAGAGAGAAGTTTTTGGGCCGAAGCGGTCAATACGACTTGTTTTCTAGTGAACCAAACACCCGCCACCGCCATTGATTGCAAGACACCGTTTGAAGTTTGGTCCGGTAAGGCTACCGATTACTCATCTTTGAGAGTTTTCGGTTGTCGCACCTACTACCACGTTAAGGAAGGAAATATAGAGCCAAGAGCAAAGAAGGGGTTCTTTATGGGTTACGCTGTTGATGTCAAATGGTACCAAATATGGTCACCGTCAGAAAAACGAGTAATAACGAGCCAAGATGTCACGTTTGATGAGGAATCACTGCTGCGTTTAAAAAGGGTGCTGATGGATTCGAAAAACTCTGAAAATACTACGGATAAGGTGGAGTATGTTTTGGATGAATTTGGTGTTCGGCATGAGGCTGAAATTGGTGAAACAAGTGATGAAACACCTCCCGAGACCAGCCTGGACTCTGGGGCAAATATGCAACAACAAAATGTGACAGAAACGGAGCAAGTTCGATCTGTGGCTCTAGATCAGCCATGAAGACAGATTACTCCTCCAAGTCGACACGGTTTTGCAGACATAGTTGCTTATGCATTGCAAGTAACGGGAGAAATGGAGGCTCTTGAACCTGCTACTTATCGAGAAGCAATAGTTTCGAAAGAAAGTGAGAAATGGGCAGCCCCTATAGAGGAAGAGATTGAGTCTCTTCATAAGAACAAGACTTGGGAACTTCTGAATTTACCTAATGCGGTGTTCCATGAAATAGTCATTAAAAGAATGGAAAGAGATGAAAAATGAGGGAAAGTATGGGAATAGAATAGGAAAGTGAGGAACACATCAGGAAAGAAGACCACACCAGGAAGGCTCCACACCTATTTCCTTCAATCTTCCCAATATTGGGCGGATTGAAAATTGCCCTCTTTTACTTCCATTGCAGTCATTTCCACTACAAATTTTTTTGAAGAACATGCCAAAACCAATATTTCCTTTCATCTCCATCCTTCCCATTGTGTTTCTTCTCATTTAATCCTTTTTGGAACACATCGTAAAGGTAGAAGAATTGTGGGCTGTAAATGGGTGTTCAAGAAGAAAATCGGGAAACCGGGTGTTGAAGAAACAAGGTTTAAGTCATGACTTGTGGCTAAGGGTTATAGCCAAAAGGAGGGAGTCGATTATAACAAAATTTTCTCACCGGTAGTTCGACACACGTCTATTCGGGTGTTACTTTCTTTAGTAGAACACTTAGATTTGGAATTGGAGCAATTAGACGTGAAAACAACCTTTCTTCACGATGATCTCGAGGAAGAAATTTACATGAGCCAACCAGAGGGTTTTTTTGTTCGAGGCAAAGAAAAGTGTGTTTGTAGGCTCCGAAAGTTGCTCTATGGTTTGAAGCAATCACCGAGGCAATGGTACAAGAGATTTGATGGGTTTATGATGAAAAATGGGTTCTCAAGAAGCCCGTATGACTACTGTATTTATCATCGAAAAAACACAACTGGTTCGTACTTGTATCTACTCTTTTACGTCGATAATATGCTCATTGCAGCCAAGAGTATGAATGAAATCAAGGAGGTCAAGTCACTTCTTAGTTCAGAATTTGACACGAAGGATGTTGGGATGGCTCATAAGATTTTGGGCATGGAAATAGTTCGGGACAGATTGCATAAGAAGCTTTTTTGGTCACAGAAAAGTTATATTGCAAAGATGATATCACGGTTCGGAATGAGTTCATCGAAACCCATGAATACCCCTCGTCAACAAATTTGCGGTTGTCTACCGAATTTGAACTCCAAACCAAGGAAGAGGTGATAAAGTTTTATGGCTCGAATACCATATGCTAGTGTAGTTTGAAGTTTAATGTATGCCATGGTGTGTACACTACAGGACATAGCACATTCGGTGAGTGTGGTGCCTCGGTACATGGCAAATCTCGGAAAGTAACATTAGGTTGCTGTAAAATGCATTTTTCGGTACTTGAAAGGAACGTTCGATGTGGGGCTGATTTACGGCGGGAGTGTTTGGTTGCCGGTTATTAGGATTCCGATGATGCCGCAGATTTAGATGGTAGAGGATCGCTAACCGGGTATGTTCTCACTATTCGGGACTCAGTTGTTAGTTGGAAAGCAACACTTCAGCCCTCAGTTGCCTTGTCTACAGCCGAAGCCGAGTATATGGCTTTAACGGAAGCGTCAAAAGAAGGAATTTAGATAAAGGGGCTGATTGGCGATCTTGGCATACAACAACAAGTGGTTGTATTTAGTGCTATATATTTAGCCAATGATCAAGTATATCATGACCGAACCAAACACATAGATGTGAGATACCATTTTATACGTACCAAAAAGAGGATTAAAGTGAAGAAGATTGGAACTGAAGACAACCCGATTGACGTGTTTACTAAGGCGGTTCCAGAGAGAAAGTTTCGACATTGTTTTGACTTGCTAAATGTCGATAATTTGAAGTATGAGAAGACATAGAGATTCAAAGTCAAGGTGGAGATTTGTGATAGTAACTTTGAATAAAAGGGGATTAGAAGTTAGTTAGGTTGCTATCCAGGTTGGAGTAAACCTGATCCTTATTTTTCCCAAGTGTATAAATAGCAGTCTAGATAGGGATTAGAATGTATTCTCATTGTAGTCCTCTCTCTAAAATTTTTTCTAGGTCAATAATAAGTGTGGGTACTGAATTAAATCACTCTGTTCTTGTTCTTTTTCTCTATGCAATTTTACAAAAGTAAACTTATACCGACAATCAAATTTCATAATTGATATTTAAGTAATGTGATTCACATTAATACAAAACAAAATCTCACCTCGGTCCCCATTTAAGGACTCAATTCACATGATCCATAAGGTTTTTACCTCGGCCTCCACTAAAGAAGACTTAATCCACATGACTCACCATTGGTCTCACCTCGGCCCCCATTTTGGGAGACTCAGTTAACCTGACCATAAGGTTTTCACTTCGGCCTCCAATTAAGGAGACTCAATCCACATGACTCACCACTAGTCTCACCTCGACACCCTTTTAAGGAGACTCGATTCACATGACCATAAGGTTTTCACCTCGGCCTCTAATTAAGGAGACTCAATCAACATGATTCACCACTGGTCTCACCTCGACCCCCATTTAAGGAGGCTCAATTCACATGACAATAAGGTTTTCACATCAGTATCCAATTCAGAAGACTCAATCCCCATGACTCACCACTGGTCTCACCTCGACCCCTATTTAAGAAGACTCGGTTCACTGTCCAATTTCTATATTGTGATCACAGTTTATTCCATCTCATGGACGTCCCAGTTCTCTCGCCACGAAGTCGAGAGAACCTGCCAATTTCCCTCCACAATTCATCTCATATTCCCACATCCCCAGACAACGACTTATCACACATGGTATTTCATTTCAATTTCTTCATGAATCAGACAACACGAAACTATCACCTAAAGGTCGAGAGAACATGTCCATTGTCTCTTTTTAGTCCACAATCACTCATAATTCCACAATTTCACATATAATATGCAATGTATAAGTGTGATGCAACAATTAACAATGCAATAATTTAAGTAACATATGCACATTGCCATTAAATGAAAAATTGAACTGTTAAAGGGTACTCACAACAATAAGCCACAATCCAATTCTCGATCTCAACCGGTACCATTACTTTTGTACAATCCTCAAATCTCATTTACGTTCCAATATATCCCTTAAGGATCAGTAACATAAAGATATAATGCTTCTATAAGCAATCCTCCATGAAATATCTGACGAAACCTCATCGAAACGATGTTAAACCAAGGGGTTTCATAAACCCATTTCTAATCTCTCTAATTCAATGAAATTATTTCATAGATAAATAAAGGACTAAAATACGAAGTCATGAAAACAAAAAACAGCGCTAAAAACAGAGTGAAAATGAGTTCAAACGAAGCAAAACCATGCATGTCTGTAAATAGCAGGGTTTGACTCGCCGAGTCACCAAAATGACTCGCCGAGTCGACCCAAAAATGCATCAGATTAGTTATCAGAACCACATGACTCGCCGACTCAACACCCTGACTTGTCAAGTCAACACCTGCAGGTCCAATTTTAGTCTGAAAATCACTATTTTTACCCTAAAACTCAATCATAACTTTGATACACCTCATAAAAACGATTTGTACACTTATAGACTCCATTTATAACTCAATTCTAACTATTTTTACAACCCAAAACATACCAAATCAACCCAAACACTTCTAATGTTTGTATGAACACAAAACTCAATCCAATTCATACATGCATACCTTTTAGTTTAAATTTCTCCACAAAACTTATAGTTCATCTTGATTTGGCTTCTCCAAAGGGTTATAAATCTGCTACAAACACAAATTTTACCTTTCCTTTAGATAATATTCATATGGGTTATGAAACCTAACCCAAATCTTCATAAAACACAAAACTTACCTTGAACTGAAGCTTATCAACTATGGATTATCATCACAAACCACTATCTTGATCACGTGCAACGAGAATTCAACTTCAGTTTGAAGGATTTCTTGAATTTTATTTGAGAGCATAAAGAGCTGTATGTTATGGTGAAGATGAAAATGACAACCAACTATCCTAAACTTACAAATATACTAGTCTTCTATTACTTTCTGCATTTGACAATTTCCACCGCTGGACTTTTCCTTTCTATTAAATAAAGTTTCTAAATTCATAAATTGGTCATAACTTACATTTATCCACATAATAAAACTCATAGGTTAAGACAATGTACTTTCTAATTTATTCACCAATTACATAAAAATCCACATAAGAATCAAGATACATAATTTCTTAAATTTTAGTTATCAATTAAATTTCAGGAACATGGTGTTACAAATCTCCCCCTAGACTAGATTCCGTCCTCGGAATCAACTTACACTACATTAAACAACCTTAGATATTTCTACTTTATCTCTCTCTCTCTCTCTCTCTCTCTCTCTCTCTCTCTCTCACTCAAGTCCATGTGGGATCTTTAGTGTGCTTCCATCTCACTAAGACCATCTTCACATCTCGATTTTTTAACTTGTTAATATTTTCATTCACTATCTTCTTGGGTTCTTCAATAATAAGTCAACTTTGAATCTATTTGCTAATCTTCTAATGACATAACTTCTTGATTTTTAACTAACAGTTGATAGACTCGACACGGTGGTGGAGTCTCAGTTTGTCTCTCTCCTCGATAGGCAGGGAGTGCTCCTTGCCCTTAGAAAACCAATCAATCCAGTCTAGATCCACCTTGCCAAATATAACATGTGAAGCTTTGGCGGTTTCCTAAAAGTAGTCAACCGTGTGGGGACCTGAGGGTTCTAAAGATTCTGCTGGCTGTTTTTGGGTGATGGTGGAGGTGGACAAGTTTAAGGTGAGCATTAGGTTAGAAGTAGGGGTAGGAGCCTTTACTACTGAAGATATTTCTTGTTGGGGATCATGGGAAGGTGAGTTAATGAAATCAAATGAAGAGGAGGACTTTTGTGGTGACTCGGGTTCTGGTTTGGGTTCTTTAATAGGCTCATCTTAGTCCATCCCTGAATCCGAATCGGAAAGCAGGACGATTTTGATTTTTTCTGATGATGGCTCATACACAACTATAGCCCTTGTAAAGTCTTCCTCTACTTGACCTCCTCGAGGGCGCTTCTCCCCCTTAGGATGACCAGGATTTCCTGACATCATGTTTCCTTTTCCAAGCTTCAACCTGAGAATGGCAGAGACTTTGCAAATCTATGACTGCCAATTCCAACCAATACATTCTCTTATTAATCTCATTTTCCACTCGCAGAATGAGCCTATACAAATTTTCAATAGAATCTGTAAATAAAGCAGCTGTTGTGGCCATATGATCTTGTAAGGTATGGATAGCAGTGGTAGTTTGGACTGATAGGGTTCTTGGTGGCAACTGCTGAGTTGCAGCACCCTTTCCCTTTAAGATAATGAGAAGGGAGGAATGTTGTTCCTCAGAAGCTTCCTTGAGGGCTGCCAAGTCAGCCCGGGTGACAACTCTGGCTTCACGTAGAATAGCCGTTAATATCTCGGGAGTTATCCCTTGATGGCCTGACACGGATGACGTTGATGTGGCCGCTACAGGACTTCCATTTTTCATCTCATCATTACCAGGTGGTGATACCGATCGGGATGTTGGTGAAGACGTCATGGAGACGTCTTTAGTTTGCTGAGAAGTGATATGGGGTATGGAGTGAGCTGCGATTGAAGGAGCGGCAGTCACCAGGGGCACCAGATGACCTTGTTCAACATCTCCCCCCTCCGAGCGAGAGGGTGATGGCATATGAGCTTCATCCTCGTGGAATGAAACAGGTTCCCGTTGAGGGGAACCTGAGTGCCCTGGGGGGGGGGGGGGTTAGAAGCGGCTACTGGACTAGTAGCCTTATCCTGACTTCTCCAGCTATGGGTTGATGGTTCTCATTCATCTCTCACATTCTCAGCCCTTAAAGGGTCAGAGATGATGCGTTCGAAATCTCCCGTCTCTGGCCTCTCACCACCTTCTCCCTCTCTATCCACACTCAACTCCCACTCACCTGACCCCAAAATATTTTCATTATCAGCCTCATCTCCCTCTTCCTCACTCACACTCTCCTCACTTACAAAAGTGGATGACTCTGTTGGTTTTGATAGAGTCTCTTCTGGATACACACCCTGAAAGTATACGCAGACCCTTTTTGATCACAAGTTGGCCAGTCTAAGAAGAGACTGGGGGATGTCCATCACTGGAACCTGAGGAAGTTCCCTCGGGAGCTTGAACCTTTGGAGCGCAACAGTTTTATATACATCAGCCTCTGGTCTTTCATGCATCTCATTATCGTTGTCCATTGCAACTGTATAAACATTTAAAAAAACTGTTGGAAGGGGATGGATTTTCTTTCTTTCTTTGTCCCCTTATCTTGGACCACCCTTTTAAGTTCATCAAAGATGAACTGCGCATAGTCGAAATGGCGGTCGTGAGCAAAAGCAGCGAACATGACCAAAACATGAATGGAGGCGGAGTCATGGTCAGAATGTTTCCAGGTGAAACATTTGGTGAGTATATCAAAGAGTACGTGCCAATGCGATTGTAATTGTTTGGTTTTGAAATCGGACGACTTTGAAAGATAACCGTCATAACCAAGTGATTGAACTTATTGGAGTGTTTGTATGGGTTTGGGTATGGGGGAAAAGGTGTATTTTGCTAGGAAGTAATGTTCTGTAGGTAGGTATAGAATGTGGCGAATGGTTTCAAGGGTTAGGCGGATTGTGACAAAGTCAATTTTGGTGACGAAATGAGGGATTGCCTTATTGACATATTTTAAATGGAACCAAAATTGTTATAGGTATATACTTGGTATGGCGATGGCGGTGGTGAGGGAATATTAGATGAGATGGCCTTTGAGGATATCAAAGGTGATATCCTCGGCTTTGTCACGTAGAAGTGACAAGTCAAGCTGCCAGTTATGGGGAATGAATTCGGTGAAATGGGCTGGATGAAGAAGGCTGGCTTCTGGCAGTTGGCAGTTGTTGGTTGTTCTGAGGGATAGGAGGGTGGGGAATGATCAGAGAGATTGGTTGTTCCATGAGGATTGTATTAAAACAAATTAGTTAGTTAAGTAGACTTGTATAAAGTAAGACATTGTGATTTAGTCTGAAATAGGTGTGAGATAGAACCCATCTGTTCTGTTTAAAGCATCGAGATTTTTATCAGTAAAATGAAAATTCTACTGAAGGAAATCCAAATTACTACAAAATGACCCTAATGCAACACCGACAAAATGTCGCATTAGGCCTTAAAAGTGTTGCATTAGGGCTAATGTGACACTTTATCAAATGCCACCTTAGCCAATGTCCCCTTAGGTCTAAAGCGACACTTTTTCCAAAATATGCAACACATTTAAAAAGTGTTGCATGTATTTTATAATTGCGACACTTTTAAAATGCAACACTTTTTACATTCTAATGCAACACTTTATGATTTATCGTCAGTAAGCTATGGCAACACTTTATTTATCAAATGTGACACTTTTATGGTCTTTTAAAAAAATATATGTGACACTATTAATACTCTATTGTAACACCTTTTTTTAATTCTTTTTCATTTAATACAAATACAATAAATTAATATATTATTTGTAATATTTTCTTCATATAATACCAAATTCTATAATATGAATTAATAATAGAAATAAAACCATATCATTCAAATTGTATTCCAACAAAAGTATTCTCTTATATCAAAAATAACCCTAATGAAATGTACAAGCAACACCAAAAAGAGTCGATTACAATAACATAACGTATGTTATCCTAGACTTGAAATTTATTTCATAAGAAATCATTGCTTCATTTCATCATCTTTGCAAGCTCTACACATGACATTTCATATTCCAATAGAACGTAGCATGAAACATACAAAATCAATACACAATATTGTTAATGTGTTTGGTAATTTAAATGATTAAAAAATTATAAAGCACAAAATCTCTAAAACATGCACTTCGAAGATAATATAATTTAACAAATGAAGTAAATTGTTTTCATACCTTGTAATACACGTTGCAAAACTCATCCTAAATATTGTTGAATTCCAGGAGGTAGCTTTTCTACAAGCTTTTCCAATGCTTCTTCAACTAATTTTTGTCGTTGGTTGTCAATATCATTTCGTATCGCTTCTAGTTCTGACTTTTTCCTCTCATGATCCTCATCAAACATTCTTTTCATCTCTAACAACTGATCTTTTTCAGCTTCTACACTAGCTTTGAGTGATTCCATGATCTCTCCCGGGACCATATACGCTGCCTCCCCACCATTTACTTTCCTTATCAACTTATTAGTAACACCTCTACCATAAAGTCTACGACGTCCATCATTTTCATTGGTCATGACAGCCATAAAAGGATCAACTGGTGCATCACCATCTTCTGGAGCTTTGTAATTTTTCATGTGTTCCTTTATGATCATTCAAAAAATAAAATTTTACCTAATTTACAAGTAACTAATAGTGTATTCAATTAAAAACTTTATATTATCTTACATGTTTCTTTGACGTGTCATCATATGTATCAACATACACATGTCCTTTTGTCCTTTTGCGAGTGCGCTCAAACATTTGGGTTAGTGAAGGCAGTTCCTTGTTCAGACTTTCATTTTTCTGTATTCATATAATTACAAAGTATTAATAAGAAAGTATCATTGGGGGGGATGACATGAAAATCAATATCACTAGCAAATACAACAAAAGAAAATTACCATTATTCTCACGAATCCTAGCAAAACTTTTTGGACCAGCTGTGTGCATGTTTATTTTGAGACATGCGGACATCCCTTTTACCAAACAACGTTGCTGAAAGACATGTTATAGTGAAAACATAGAACTTGTGGATCATGAAAGGACGTCAATTTATTTTAGACAACTGTGTGTAGTAAAGTAATCATTAAAAAGTTACCTTCACTTCTTTCTTGTTCCATAAGTCAAAAACACAAGTCTTGGAAGTGTGATAATTTAAATTAAAAACCAGCAGCCGTATACACACATAAATTCACAAAATGACATTAAATATAGATGAATGAACATATATGTGTGTGATTATTTAAATAAAATTCATGGCTTATAAAATCTATATAATTGCATCAAATTAGTGCATAGAACAAGAATGTGTGATCAATATATATATGTGCATGATTCATAATCATTACACTTAAATGATAATCAAATAAAGACATTAAGATAAAGTACCTAATTTAGGAATATGGATATGTAAGGGGTGGTCTTCACATGGTTTCATAAAAAATCATAGAAAACATAACGTAAAGATATGTACCTTGAAATAATAAATCATCCCATTTATTTGGAGCATCTCCATCACCATCTTTCTCCATATATGATCTATCCATGTCTATAAACATAAAGAAGCAAATGAATATGAGAGTTCATTTCGAATAATTGAATTAGTTTTTAGAATGACTAACCATACCTTGAGGGCTCCCAACATCCTCCTCATCATCATCGACAAGAAATAATTTTCTTCTTATGACACAATTAGGCTTCACTAAATTATGTTTGACCGCCTCCTTACCCATTAGTGAGCCTTTCTTGTTAAAGATTAACTCACCCATCGTCATTGCTTTTGTTTTCCTTTTAATGGAATCAACAGGGTCTCCATTCTGATGACAAACTTCCTCAACTTCTAACATACGAGAGACAGATGGAGCAACAGTCACTCATTATTTCTTTGCTAAATTAGCATATCTATTCATCAACATTGGTGCAATATATTGTGCACGATGTTTCTGTAGAAAGATGCACATTTATTAGAGAATAAGTTTTATAAGAATGAAACACAAAGAATTTGCAAATATGGATACCTTTTGACGGCCTTCAACACTTGTAGCAACTTCTTCTTCGTGATCTCCCTCACTATCACCACCACACTTTGGAATATATTCTCCATCTCTCTCGTTAGTAACCATTGGTTTCTCCTTGCGTTTGTTATTTTTTCGGCTTTCTACCAAACTTGTCAAAGACTTGGCACTATTTGTAATTCCCAATTCTCGTAATCTATCTTGATTCTCTTGAACCCTTTGCATTTTACTCATTTCATAATCATTCAAATGTCTTTGTGGTCTTTGATATTGCTTGTTCTTGTTTCCCATCCGTGACCTGCAAAAAATTCAAAAAATCAACATTAATTAAAAAATTGTTATAGTATGCCGTTATATTAAGTATAAAGATGTTCAAATAATTATCAATAGACAACATTAATTTATACAAATTATAAGTACAATAATAGTAGTTAAGTATTTGTATAATTATGTTACAAAAACACTTTATAAAAAGTATGTAATATACAAGCAGTTGATATGATGTACAACAGCAGCAAGCAAGTGCAGTGACTCCGAGACTCAACAAATTGCCAAGTCTCCGACTGGACAGATTGAGGGACAGACGCATTAGAATTAGCAGCCTCAACAACCTTTTTATTGTAAATTGATTAAGTGCTATTCATATGGTGTTTATGTAAGCATGGAGACTCCGAGAAATTGATAAATCTCAGAGTATGTTGGACTTAAAAATACCAGGTTTATTACATACATGTATGCATGGAAACTAAACAGCAATTTGACCTGCACTAAACAAGTACACTAATTCTGGGCTCCGAGACAAGTATGCATTTAGTGGGTGTTTAATTCATAACATCACTTCGCCATCGATCCCCCTGTTTTCCCCTGTTTTGTGTTGAATATATATATGATTTTTTGCTGCTGTGAGTAAAAGAAGGACAAACATGACGGCAACTCATATTGTGAGGTGTAAGACACAAACTAGCATGGAATTGACCACCAATACATTAAAAAACCACTCGTAATCGTGCTGTGATGATATATAAATGTCCTGGAGTATGAGGCAGCGTGTATGTGTGTAATAGGAGTTGATCAACAGCAGCAAAACAGTCATAGAAACCATCCAACCTTGGCTTTGGACGTGGCCAAAAGCCTCTCGGTCCTTAGGCCCTGCCTTTTGGCCAAGACTTTTAGGAACCTTTATAGGACATTAGGGAGGTGTTGATCAATGTGGGTGTGGGTGCCAACACTTGGGGTGGGCTGCTGTACAGAGGACAAATGGACAGATTGATAGACAGAAAGTAGCAGCAGCGAGGTGTGATCTAATTAGCTCTATACTCCAAGACTAGTATGCATTTAGTGGGTGTTTAATTCATAACATCACTTTGCCATCGATCCCCCTATTTTCCTCTGTTTTGTTTTAAATGTATATATGATTTGTTGCTGCTGTGAGTAAAATAAGGACAAATATGACAACAGCTCATATAGTGAGGTTTAAGACACAAACTAGCATGGAAATTGACCACCAAAACACTAAAAAACCACTCGTAATCGTGCCGTGATGATAAATGAATGTCCAAGAGTATGAGGCAGCATGTATGTGTGTAATAGGAGTTGATCAACAGCAGCAAAACAATCACAGAAACCATGCGGCCCTCGGTCCTTAGGCCCTGCCTTTTGGCCTTTGGCCAAGACTTTTAGGAAACTTTATAGGGCATTAGGGAGGTGTTATAAGCTGTTAAGTACAGCAACAGATGGACCATGATAGCAGCCCACAGAATGCTTAAATGACATGGTCCTTGGCCTCAGTTCATGGCCCAACACCCTTGGCCCTTGGCCTTTTTTACCTTGGCCTTTAGCCTTCTCATTAGGGACTGAAGTTGGATCCTTAGATGAGCCCCAAAGGAGTTAAAAGGTGGTATCAATGCTCATATAAAAAGAATCCTCTTAACCCATAAAAAATCAAAACTCCATAACTAGGTGCCAAACCCCCCAAAAAGTTATATATTGTATCTGCTGTGATGTTTCTTTCTATTTTGCATCCCCAAATCACACCTGAACATTAAAACTTTGAATTATTAATTATATAGAACTTAAGGTACATATATCTATGAGTTAAGGAATTTTAATAGTCCAGTAACTCAGTCTATTACTGAGTTACGAACTCTTAACATCACACACATCAACCAATTCTGTTGATAGCAGCACTTTTATAGCAGCAAGTCAACAACCATTGAAGGAAATTGGGGAATTTAAGCATTACAAATGATCAAGCAATTAACTATATATTGGACTATGATCAAACAATCATATTTAGGCCAAAAAGGCCATTCCGAGATTCATTCTCAGTCCAAGTCACGGACTGATAAACACACACAAATATACTCTGTAATTGATTACTACTAATTGATTCCATAGACCAAGTAATATTGGAATCGATCAACAGAACCAGAAACGTGAAAGAAAACAGAAACATGAACACGTTAATCTTAGATTGGAAAATCGAGGATACCTCAAGAATAGGAGAATCGCAAATCACATAATGAGAAATCGAACGTTGGAAGAAGTCGGAAGAAGTCGTCGGTCACCGGAGGAGGAATGGTTGAGATCGAAGCCTCTACGTACGTACGTGAAAGCGAGAAGATGAAGAGGTTAATTTGATGTTTGATGAACCACATACGTACGTACAAGCTGGGAGGTTAAGGTTATTTTTTTATGGATCCTGCTTTTTAAAAGTGAAATTAAAATTTCAATTTCCAATTAATTTGTAAGTTTTTTTATTGCTAAATTATTATTTTTTTCTTATCGACTTAAATAATTTAAATTGTTCTATCAACTGAAATAATTTTTGAAGTTTAATAAAAATGGTAATTTAAATTTTAAGTTGGTGAATCTTTATTTTATGCAAAATCTTTTTATATATATGTACATATTTTTAATTTATAAAATAGTAGAAAATTTTAAATTAAATAGAAATCAAATGGATAAATACTCAATTCTCTGAGTTCTTTTCCCTAATCTAATTGAACTTTAGGGACCAAAGGCACTACAAAGGAATGTTACTAATATAACATATAGTAATAAAAAAAGAGGGCCCATTCCTTTTTTTTGTTGCCCTTCAAAGTAAAAATCAATTGCTATCTATTACATACTTTTATTTCCTATTTGGTAGGGTTAAAGTCGTACAAATGCAACATACTTTTATCAATTTACCTAAATGACTAATTAACTTTTTTCTTTGACCGGATGGTAGTTGTACTCCAAAATAACTTGTCGATATGGTACGTGTAACCAGTAACTATGTTGATATGACAATTTTTGCTGATTCAAATGACAACATGACATGTTTTTAATGACATGATGCTTACGCGAATTTACCATATCAACATTGTTACTGGTTACAGATACCATATCAACAAGTTATTTTGGAGTACAACGCGGATTTACGTGGATTTTGATCTATATAAATAATTTAGAAAATCCACATAAGCATATAGATCCTTTTCATACTTTTAAAAACACAAATTTAAGATCATTACTGGTAGAACCGGTAATCAAAAGTACCATCTTAACAATAAATTGTAAGTACACGTACCAATAGGATAAAAAATAACTAGATTAGTCATTTGAATAATTTCAGTAAAGTAACATACATTTGTATGACTTTAACCATAAAATGTAAGTAGTTCCTAACACACACACACACACATAAATATAACAAGTCTAAGAAAATAAGTATGTTACCTTTTTATATTAAAAAAAATACAACAAATTTAAACAGTGTCACATATTTACATTTGAAATGCAACACTTAAAATTAGTGTTGCATTTTTTTAATAAAGGTTGTAACACTTTTAAAAGTGTTACATTTTTTAATAAAAATCGTAACACTTTAAAAAAAGTGTTACATTTTTTAATAAAAGTTGCAACACATTCAAAAAGGTGTTGCATTAAATCATTATATGCAACACTTATGGTAAAAGTGTTGCTTTATAACTAAATTTATGAGAAAAACAACATTTTTCATAAGTGCTACGTCAAAAGTGTCGCTTTAAATTCATTTTGTAGTAGTGAAAGTCGATCAAGAGACCGATGTTAGATCAGATGTGTTCACTCAAACTCCTATTGCTAATTAGAACCAATGATGCAAAGACTTAGGAACTTATTTTGTTTTTGGAGAATTTTGATATGCAATGAGAAAAAAATACCAAGTGTTGAACTTTGGATTGAGGCCCGAAGTTCAGATGAACCCTGTCCAAAATTCGGTTGGCCGAGTTCGGATGGGATGATGCATGACAAATAAAGTTAAGGAATCTAACATGTATATGGCCAGAAGTTTGTATGGACCCGAGTTACGGATTAAACCAAAATTTTGGTGATTCCTTGACATACTTGGACAAATTTGAACAACACGAATTTCAAATGGGTCCAATTCAAGTACTTAGACAAATATGGTGGACCAAATGTCAAATGGTCCGAAGTTCGGACCCACACTTATGATAGACCAATATTTCCAATGGTTCGAAATTCGGATGGACCCGGATTTTATGTGACATGCGAAACTTCGGGTGCACACAAAGTTATACTTAGAACACAATAGTTAATGTGCTCATGCACATGCAGACGTCAACAGTGGCATATGCACAAAAATGCTTAAAAATGCAGAAAGTAACACTAGAAATGATAACTAACACTTTACCTATTTACACTAACACTTAAAAACATGATCTGATAACCTAAAAAGCCGAAAATCAGAGGGAAAGCCCTCGAAAATATCTAAAATTTGAAAATTTTTGAAATGCATGTTAAACTAGAAAATAATGAAAGAAAAGTGTTGCCTGGTAGTAGATAATAAGGAAAATGCAAGAAATTGTGAGAAAAACGAGTGCAAATGTGTAAGGTCCACCCTCTACGGATTTATCAAGGCGTGACGACGTCGAACGAGTGCGGAATCCTAGTCTAACGTTAATGGATCGATCACAAAACACACACACGGGAACATGGAGCCAAACACGATGCTAGCGGAGCAAGTATCGACCCGACAAGATGTATTGCTCATGTTGAACGCTCTGAAACTCTCTAAAGTTGTCTGAAACTCTCACACCCACGAATTCTGAAAGTTTTTTTCATAAAGTTCTTGATGAATTATCAAAGATCAGTTCATGATATAACCCTTATGTTCGTGCATAGCCCCAAGCCCACAAACTTATAAGTTCAAGCCCATGCAGACAAGTTCGTATAAACTTAACAAGGCTAAGTTCGTACGAACTTATTCTCATAAGTTCGTACCTCATGAACTTATCACCATAAGTTCATACCTCATGACCTTATTCTCATGAATTCATGGCTCATGAACTTATCACCATAAGTTCATACCTCATGAACTTATCCTCATGATTCATATCTCATGAACTTATCTAGCAATCATGAACTTAACATGCAAACATGAACACAATACACAATCATGAACTTAAGACATAAATATGAACAAACAATCATGACTTGTATAAATAAGGCCCTATCTATTACAAAACTAGACTGCTGTCTTCACACCGGGTGTACTAAAAGACTCCTCATTGACGATAGCTTCTAGTTGATAAACATTGATCTATATAACTAGGCCAATTTAGATTACTACCTGCATGTAAACCCTGTTCAACACAAACCTTAACCACTCTCTGGTATTTCTTGCCTTCTGAACTCCAACCTTCATGAAAATAAATTGGCTGCTCATGAAGCTTATGCAAGTCACCCTGAGAGAGGTTTACAAGATGCAGGGGATAAATACCTTCAAAATGACATTCTCATCATTATCCTCCATTATAGCCTCAGCTGTCTCGTTATCAATGTACCATCACTTCAAGTTACTTAGAACATCTTGTGGCATAGTCTTTAACGGGACCTTCTTCAAGCATTTAACAAGTTTATAATACATTTATATCCATGGTCTACCAGTCAAAGGATCTATTCTTGTTTTATTCATGACTCGTTTACTAACTCTTGGTTTAATTCTCTCAAACCTTCCAGACCTACCCTCTTTTCTGATGATTTTAGCAACAACTTCAGCGTAAGGGTCATCTCCTAGGTTGATCAATTCTTTCCAGGACAACTCTTTTACTTCACACTTGGGCAGTGAATTGAAGTCTTTAAGCCTTCTTCTCAAGTAATGTATCCCATCTTTTCTTTTAAGAATAAATGGCTGCAGTTCCCTGTCAAAGAACCAGCTTATAATTCCACCTGTCAACTTTCCTGGACTTGGCAACCTCATCTTCTTCTTCACTGCAAGTCAATCTTCTTCTCTTCTTTTCTAAACCACCATTTCTTTTTCTATTCTTTAGTCAGCTCCCTGTCAGGCATGTCAGATTCAAATTCATCATTTAATGCAGAGTTAAGCATATTTATGTCTATCACATTCTGATCATTGTTCACGTATTGCTCCATGACAGGTTACTTCTGTATAACCACTTCATCATCTTTATCCACTATTACTTCATCATTGGATTTCCAATCAGGTACATCTTCAGGATAAACTCGCCTTCCTCAAGATCTTCCTGATCCATGAAGTCTTCAAAATCAAATTTTAAATCTTCTTCTTCTAATCCGGTCAAGGCTCCAATCATGTCTTCTTCAATAACCTCTGTAGCTTCTGGAATCTTGTCTTTTCCCTTATCAGCGCCTGATGATTCAGACTCCCCCTGAATATCAGCTTGCTGTACAAAAAGATCTGCCAGCTCACTGTCCTTATGAGCACTGGGGTCATCTTCTTCATCGTCCCTCAGACCGTGCCTCAAAGCATCCTCTGTACAACTCTCCCGCTGAGCTGCACGATCTTTCAACAGCTTCTCCAAAATGGCCTCAACGGTTGCAATTTTTTGTTGTTGGTCAACCACTATTTATTCCAAATTTGCATTATGCTATTGTAGCTCGAGAACTGCCCTTGTCAGTTGTAGTATTTGGACTGATCATCAACTTGAGCTTTCAGTTGAAGAAGACTTTGGCTGTCGGACGGTGTGGATGTGGATGGAGTGGTTGTGGTGGTTTCTGGTGGTGTTGTGGTTGATGTGGTTGGAACTAATTGATCTAATCTTTGTCGTTTCGCCCTTTGATGCCTTGCAAGCAAAGCCTCTTCGTCAGGCTCATATGCTTCATCAACGCCTTCTTCATCTTGGAGACGCCACGACTATTGCTGTTCAGTCTGTGGCAGTACAACTATCCTTGACCGATAACGACCTAGAGTCGTCGTAGGATTTGCTGCCTCCCTAATATCGCTGGCGTTATCGGAATCTGTCTCCGAATCGGTCTCAATAGCCACATTAGATTGTTCTGGCTGATAATTTTCAATGTCCTCAGAAATGTTTCCCGGGGCTTCAGGAGGTTGAAGAAGATCTTGAATGACGGTTTCAGCAATATCAACTTGCGCTGCTCCCCCATGAGCAAAAATATCTTCTGGAGCTTCCTATCTTGGATCAGCTCGAACGATCGCGGGAGAAGCGACTGCTGCTTGTGCTGGAATCAACAATCGCTGTGCTGGTACAGCTGCAGCTGCTTCATCTTGGATTGCAACTTCGATGTCATCACATCAAAACCTGCCTTCTTGGGGGCTAGACACACTAGTAGTACGTGCATCAGATATCTCCAATGCCCGATCAACCCACTTTTAACGTAGGATGGCTTGGCCAAATTTTGTGCATACCCCAAACGTTGAAAATCTTCTTGTCTTAGAGGAGCAAGGAAATCAATCGTTCCGTTCTCCTATGCCTCAGTTCCCAAATGCAGAATTATTCTCAGATCTTCAGCCTTGAAAGCAATTGCCTGTCGCCCTGAGAACTTGGGGCATTACCGAGCTATCTAAGTGTAGTGTAGTCCAGAACTGACGAATATACTGGATCATGAGGGTCAGACTATGAGTCAATGCATACACAACGCGAGATCGCGTCAAAAATTCCTGAATCTCTCGATATTGGCCTGCGTCTCGGGCTTGCAAGTCAATACTGATTACCATATTGTGTTTGTTGACGAACGCACGGTCTTCCATTCTGCACATGCAATACAGTTAGAATTTGAAAAATCTATATTTTTGGAAAACAAATAAGTTTGCACGAACTTAGATGTAAGTTCGTCCGAACTTAGTTCGAATAAGTTCATACGAACTTGTTGATATTTTGAATTAAGTTCGTACGAACTTACAGTCCTTAAGTTCGTGCGAACTTGTTCTTGATGAACAAGTTCGTGGTCGGCAAGTTTAACAACAAAACTCCTGATTTTCAACCTTTTAGACTTAATCAACCAATGAAACTAGTCCTAAATGGTTCTAATCGAGTTTACTAATTCGTTTTAAGTTTTATAACCTAAAACCTAGAGTTTATAACCCTTTGTTTTTCCGTTTATCTAAACTTAAAAGACACGATAAAAAGCCGTTTTAACTCCCAAATGTCACTCACTTTGTTGTTTGGTAGTTAACCATATAGTAAATAAGTGTAAATTCGTGATCTCCTGATTAAGTTTGTGAGGAAAGATGTTCGTGAGTAGGTGACCGAATTAAATGCCTTTGCACTATTTATAGCCCCAGCTACTGTGCTACGAACTTAATTGACTTAGGTTCGTACGAACTTAATTGACTTAAGTTTGTGCGAACTTATTCTCATAAGTTCGTACGGACTTAGGATTCTACGAACTTAAGTTGAAATTTTGAAAAACTTTGAAATATTTTCAACTTTTTCAACTTTTCACAGAACACTTCACAATGAGCAAACAGATTATCACACATTTTTTGTTTTTCCAACTGAAATGTATCCCATGTTAGATCTTATTTGTAATTGATGAAATACAATAAGTCTAGGGTTGAAATTGTAAATAGTGCATAGTTGTTTTTAATATAAATAGAATGTTAGACTTTGTAATGTCAACACTGACATAATCATTTTTGCAATTGCACAAAAAGTTAGGAAGAGGAAATTAGGGCTACAGTGCTACAGTGCAATCAGTGTCTTCACATCTCTGTGTAATCATTATTTTGGAAATCATAATCATTCGATTAGTTGTTATTTTGTGTTCTTAATTGTTTGTTTATGATTTTTGATTGAATAAAGAATTACAATTGGTATCAAAGCTTAGGTATGATTTTTTGATTGAAAAAATTGAAAAAACGGTTACTGTTTTATCGCTTTTTTCATAAATTGAAAAATCGAATAGGGTTTTTTATTCTTTTAATCTTAGTTGTTGAAATTTGGATCGAAGGAAGGTTTTTGAAAAATGATCAGATTGATCATAATCTTAATATGAAATTCCAAACACTTAAAAAGATTCATTGAATTTTCTAAAATTTTGGAAAACTCATTGTTCTTCATTGCTCTTGTGAAAATCAAGGGGTTTAATTGGTTTTTAACCTAAGTGTTTTTAGAAAAAGTGTTTGAAATCAAAAACCTTACCTTCGATATCAAATTGGAATCAATTGAAGCATTTTTAATGAATAGATTGAATTCTGGACTTGAAATTTCAGAAAAACTCAGAAAACTCGAATATCACATTATTCATGTTGTAATCGAGTTGCACATAGTTAAATTCGAGTTGATCATTCGATTCAATCGAGTTGATCACAGAATCAATCGAGTTGAAAAGCCTTTCAATCGAGTTGACTTGAAAACTTATTCGAATTGACTTGAAAACTTATTCGAGTTGACTTGAAGACATATTCGAGTTGACTTGAAGACATATTCGAGTTGACTTGAAGACTCAATCGAGTTGATTCATATTTCAATTCGAGTTTTACAAAACAATTTTATCTGGATTTCAATTTTAATACGAGTTTACTCAATCATCAGCCAATATCATTTGAGTTTAATCACATTTGATTCGAGTTGACTAACATTTGATTCGAGTTGACTCACACTTGATTCGAGTTTTACAGAAGTTAATTTCGAGTTGCATTATTATTCTAATTGACTGATTTTTCTAGATTCAAGTTGAGTTACATTCTTTGTTCGAGTTATCACACTCATTAATCGAGTTGTTCCATTCAATATTCGAGTTTTTCATATTCTTTGATCGAGTTTCAGTATATAATCATTCGAGTTTGATCAACTTACATTCAAGTTTGATCAACTTTTCAAATTCAATCAAAATCTCATTTAAAAGATCTTGGAAGATTCCTGTTATTCAGTCAACATGTCCAAAGACGCACTAGCCATGGGGTCGGACACAAAACCTCTAATTATGTACCGAGGAGAATATGTGCAATGGAGGGAGAGATTTCTTGAGGTCATCAGTTTCCATAACCTGTCTGATGAGATGCTAGAGTCACTTAATGACGGACCGACTGTATTTCTTGAGACCATACCTGATGTACCAAATGGCAATCCAGCAATCCCTGAGAGAACAGTAGAAATCACCAATCTTAGTGAAGCACAAAAGCCTAGAAAACTGGGGGACAAGATAGCTAGAAAACTGTTGCTGATATCCATCCCAAATGATATTTATACATGTCTGACAAATACCAAAATAGCCAAATCCATTTGGGATGAGGTTTGTAAGTTGATGAGGGGATCAGACAGGACAACAACAAATAGAGCCCAAAACAGCTTAATGATGTTCGAGAACTTCAGAGCTAGAGAAGGGGAACTGCTGGAGAGTACATACTTGAGGTTTGTCAGCCTAGTCAGTGAAATGAAGAGGAATGGTGTCACCAAGTCCAACTTAGACATCAATGTTAAAATCCTGAACGTACTAAATCCAGAATGGGAAAAGTACGCAATGATAATTTAGCAGACCAAAGATATTAAGGATCTGAACTTTCATATGGTGTTTGAAAACTTTAACAACTATCAGGAAGTTGTTTAAGGAAGATGTCCAGAAAGAAGAAGGCTGAAAAAGAAACTGTTGATCCTTTAGCAGTGCTGGCAGACAAGAAATACAAATACAAGCTAAAGAAAGAGAAACGAGTAGTTATAAGCAGCAGTTCATCTGAATCAGACTCATCGATTCCTCAGCTGATTCTGAAATTGAGGAAATGAAGAAACAAATGGCCTTACTGACAAAGGCATTTCAGAAGAAGTTTTACCGGAAACCAACCAACAACAAGATGAGATACAAAACAGGCTCATGAAAGTTTGACAAGAAGAACAGATGTGACAATCAGGTGAAAAAAGTGGAAAGAAAGCGGACAAATATGATGAATCTGAAAAGTAAGCCAAGAAGGACTCAAAGAAAAAGTGCTACAACTGTGGCAAGCCGGGTCATTATGCTAGAGAATGTAGAATGCCTGTAGTGAAAAATTCAGAATGTTGGGAAATATTCTAAGTAGTTCAAACTGTTAGTTAGACTTCTCAGACTGTTAGTAGAATTTCTATGTAAGTACAAAGTTCATGCTGTTAGTTGAAGAAGTTCGAGCTGCTAGTATAAAAGTTCATGCTGCCAGGGTAATTTCACTCAAGCTGCTCTGCTCAAGCTGCTAAGTGATTCAAGCTGCTCAACAGTTTCATAAACAGAATGTGCTGATATTCAGGAAAAGATATATACACGAAGATTCCAGCATATCTACTATCAGAGAAGTCAGAGTCCTTCAAGGAAACAAATCAGAAAGCATTATAAATACATAGAATAGGTTTTTCTATTGTATCAAGTTTCTACACATTTAAGTTTGTAATTTCTTTTTGTTTGAGTTTTTATAAGCCTCTAAGGTTGTAAAACCCTAAGAACAATTTGTGTTCTTCGTCTAACAAACAGATTAGAGGTGATTGTAATCATTCAGTTCAGCAATACAAGAAATTTTGTTTATTCATTTATGTTTATCTGTTATGGATTCTGAAAGCTTTTATAAAAGTAATTAAGTGTTATTCCGCAAACTTCTTAATTAGACTTTGATTTAATACAAGATTATTGGTTTACACTCTGATCAATTCAAATCAGTTAATCTTAGGTAGTTAAATTCAGATCCTGACAAGTGGTATCAGAGCCAGTCGTTCTTTGTTTTTCAAAGTCGAAAGCTTTCTTTTAACAATTTTAATTTTCTGCAATGGAATTTGATAATAGCAGTAGTGGATCTGGGCAAGGACTCAAAGTGCCTATGCTCAAGCCCACTGAGTTTGAGATGTGGAAACTTAGGATTCAACAGCATATTCAATTCATTAATTATGCCATATGGGAAGCTGTTGAATTTCCTCCTGCAGTTGATCCTGAACTTGATGCTGAGGGCAAACCCATCAAAACTCCTCCAAAAACTGAACTTGAAAGAAAGGCTAGAATGAATGAAGTGAAAGCTCTTACACTTCTACAAATAGCCATTCCTAATGCTTATCAACATCAGTTTAAATAGTTTTATACTGCTCATCCTCTTTGGATTGCTTTAGAGAAAAGATTTGCTGGGAATGCCAGTACCAAGAGAAATCAAAAGGATCTTTTGAAACAGCAGTATGAGAACTTTTCTGGTGGCAAGAATGAAAACCTTACTCAAATCTTTGACAGGTTCAACAAACTGATAAGTGAATTGGAAAGTGCAAAAGTCAGCCTGGATCAAGATGAGGTCAACAGAAAGTTTCTTAGATCTTTTGGAGAAGAATGGACAGTTTATGCTGCTCAATGGAGAACAAAAGACACTCTTGATGAAATAAAACTGGATGATCTGTACAACAGTCTGAGAGTGTTTGAGACTGAGATTGACACTAAAAAGAAATCTCTTTCGTATAATCACAATACTGCTCTTTTGTCATCTGAAAAATCTAATTGCAGTGATTCCTTTTCAGGTGGTGATGGTAACTCTACCGAAGCTCACTATGAGGCTTTTGTTGCCAATGATGGACTGTTTGCTCTAAATGCTGAAGATCTAGAACAGATTCATCCAGATGATCTAGAAGAGATGGATCTGAAATGGCAACATGCAATGCTGACCATGAGGGCCAAAAGGTTTCTGAAAAGAACTGGCAGAACCACCTTTCCAGCCAGAGTAGAAGGCAAACCAGCTTTTGATAAGTCAAAAGTTGAGTGTTTTAAATGTCACAAACTTGGTCACTTTGCTAGAGAATGCAGATCTCAAGGTCAACAACCATCAAGACCTCAGCAAACTAATCAGGCCTCATCATCACAAGCACTTGTCTCTCAAGAAGACAATGTGTTTGACTGGAGTGATCAGACAGAGGAAGAATTTCAAAATCAATCTCTAATGGCAGAAACATCAAATGTCTCCTCCACTGAACTACCATCTGAGGTAAATTCTAAACTTTGCTCTCAAACATGTAAAAATATGGTTAAAAAGTACAGAGATGATAATGAGAGCATGTGTAAAACTCTAGCTAAGATGGAAGAAAGAAGATATGAATACATGCAGGCCATAGAAGATCTTGAAAAACAGATCAATAACTATAAGGATAATGAGATTCAAATGGGACATGATAGAACATGTCATGAGTGGGAGAAAAAGGAGCTGAATAAGAAAATAGAATCTCTAAATAAAAAATTAGAAGAGACTGAACAAAAGGTGTTAGAGGCTAATAAGAAACTAGAATCTGTCAATACAGATCTAGGTAACTTCAAATTGGCAAATCAAAAGTTGGAACACCTAATGGAAGTCCAATTTAAAGATAGGGTAAAATCTCAGCTCAATCCTAAAGAAGGTATAGGCTACAGAGCTACTCCACCCCCATACAACAACAAATACATTCATCCAATGAGTGAGGTTGCTGATAGGCTTGTTAATGAACCATTAGATGAGTGTATGACCACTGTAGATCCTATCCTTGACAACAGTCCTGAATCTAAAGAAGATCTGATTCAAAATAAAGAGTGTGAGTGCACAGCAGTTGAGAAAGAACACAAAACAATGAGTGCACCTATAGAAATCCAAATCCCCAATAAGAAAGGGAAGGAGAAGATGAGTGTATGCAATGCTGCTCCACAGGTTTCTGTACTTTCTAATTGTAACACTGCATCTTCTTCAAAGAATAATAAAAAGGGTAAAAATGTTCCAGTCTGCACATGCCAAAAGCATGGTGTTCAAAAGTTTCCCAAACAACAGCAGGTAAGGGGAAATCAAAGGAACAAGAACCAGATATTGTCCAATAAAACTGGTTCTCCAATTCAAACAGTCAAAAAATGCTTCCATTGTGGCAGGAAAAATCACTTGGCCAGGGATTGTTTTTATAAACCATCTGTTGCAAAACAGACTGTGATTCATCAAAAGACAAACTCTCAAAATTCAAAAATTTAAGGGCCAAACCTCCTACTGCATCAGTTCCAAAGAAAACAATTGATCACAGGTTCTCAAAAGTTAATAAGAAACAGTCCACACACCAAAAACAAGTTTTAGCTAAACCCAAATTAAATTTTAAACAAATATGGTGTGTTAAAGGTAAAAACTCAGGTGAACATGTTGATACAAATGTTGAAACTGCCAAGTCTAAAGTTGAGACTGCTAGTGCAAATTCTCAAGCTGTTAGCACTACAGACTCAATTCAGACTGGTAGGCTCAAAGTTGGGACTGGTAATGGATCATCTGAGACTGTTATTGAAAAGGATGGACAAAATACCTGGATACCTCATGTGATAACTAAGTACTCTCCACAAAATCCATCAGTGGATCTTACTAAGTATAAGAAATCAAAGACAGTATTTAGTTATGTTAATGCACAAGGACAACCCAAAACCAACTTGGTTTGGGTTTACTCCACTACTAACTAAGCTTTTATTTGTGCAGGGCAACCACAGGTCACCTCATAAAACAAGATGGCATTTGGACAGTGGATGCTCTAGGCACATGACAGGCACTTCTGAGTGCTTGTCTAAATTCAAAGGCTTTGAAGGAGGATTTGTTGCATTTGGAGGCAACAACAAAGGAGGTAAGGTTATAGGTAAAGGTACTGTTAATGCAGGCAACATGATTTTCAATGATGTTTTGTATGTTGAACAGCTTAAGTATAACTTATTGAGTGTGTCTCAAATCTGTGACAAACAAAATATTGTTTTGTTTACAGATTCTGAGTGCATTGTCCTTTCAAAAGATTTTAAAATTCCTGAAAATCTTGTTTTACTAAGAACACCAAGAAAGGACAATGTATATTGTTTGGACACAGAACTTTTATCCAAATCAAGTACTTTAAGCTGTTAGATGTCCAAAGCATCATCCAATGAGTCTGCTCTTTGGCACAAAAGGATGTGTCACATGAACTTCAAATCCATGAATGTTTTAGTCAAAAAGAACCTGGTAAGAGGTTTACCACAAAAGGAGTTCATATGTGATGATCATTGTGTAGCATGTCTTAAAGGCAAGCAACACAAAACTTCTCATAAGGCCAAAGAAGTAAATTCAATCTCATTCGCTCTTCATCTGATTCATATGGATCTATTTGGTCCAACATCTGTTTTGAGTTTGAATAAAAGGGCTTACTGTTTAGTCATTGTTGATGATTTCATCAGATTTACTTGGGTTTACTTTCTTAGGTCTAAAGATGAAACTGCTGAGCTAGTTAAGTCATTTATTCTTAAGATAGAAAACCAATCCAACTCAAAAGTCAAGGTGATAAGATCAGACAATTGAACTGAGTTTAAAAATCATATTCTAAACAGTTTTTGTGAGTCCAAAGGTAATGCTAGGCAATATAGTGCACCAAGAACACCACAACAAAATGGTGTAGCTGAAAGAAAGAACAGAACATTAATAGAGGCTGCTAGAACCATGCTAGCTGATTCAAAACTGCCAATGACCTTTTGGGCAGAAGCAGTCAATACAGCCTGTTATGTTCTAAACAGGGTTCAGATTGTTCAATCACAAGGAAAAACTCCTTATGAGTTATTCCATAATAGAATACCCTTAATAGCCTTTTCAAGTCTTTTGGCTGTCCATGTACCATTCTTCACACTAAGACTCACTTAGGAAAGTTTGAAAGTAAGGCTGAAGAAGGTTTCTTTGTAGGATACTCAAATCAAAGCAAAGCCTATAGAGTATATAACAGTGTGTCTAAAACCATTGAAGAAAGTGCCAATGTTGAATTTAATGAAAATACTGCAAATGTCAAAGGCACTGGTCCTGATTGGCTGTTTGATTTAGACTCACTAACAAATTCTCTGAGCTTTGTTGAATATACTGCAGAAGCTGATGAACACAGGATTGAAGCTGTCAATGCAAATTCTCATGCTGGTAGCACAAATGATCAAGCTGCTGGCACAAAGTTTCAAACTGCTGCAGATTCAAATAATTGGGATGAATATACAATTATACCACTTTTGTCTTGTGATCCTCCAGGGGTTTCGAATGCTCAACATGATTCAAATCCAGACAATGAAGTGCAACTCCCAAGTCGTGAGAGAACATCTCCAACACAAAAGGAAACAGTCCCAAATTCAAGTCAAGCTGTTCTAGAAGTTGAACCATCAACTGGTCCTGATGGAGATGATACAAATCTTGGATCCTCTTTTCAGACGGATATAAAGCCTACACTCAGGGTTCACAAGTATCATCCTCTCAATCAAATAATGGGTGATCCACGTACACCTGTACAAACAAGGAAGATGGTTCAAAATGAGACTGCTGCTGCTGAACCAGCAGTTCCTGAATTTAGTCTAGCTGCATTTGAACATGCCTGTTTCATGTCTCAGCTAGAACCTAAAAAGGCATCAGAAGCTTTGAAAGATTCATCTTGGATTGAGGCAATGCAGGAAGAGCTACTAGAATTCAAGATTCAGAATGTATGGACACTTGTTGATCTTCCTAAAGGAAAGAGAGCCATTGGTACAAGATGGGTGTTCAGAAACAAGAAGGATGAGAGAGGGATAGTCATCAAGAACAAAGCAAGACTAGTTGCACTAGGGTACACTCAAGAGGAAGGCATAGATTATGATGATGTATTTGCTCCAGTGGCAAGAATTGAAGCCATCAGACTGTTTTTAGCTTATGCTAGCTTCAAAGGTTTTAAAGTGTATCAAATGGATGTGAAGTCTGCTTTTCTGTATGGCACAATTGAAGAGGAGGTCTATGTGTGTCAGCCTCCTGGTTTTGAGGACTACAAGTATCCAGACAGATCTACAAGCTAGACAAGGCTCTCTATGGACTCCATCAAGCTCCTAGAGCATGGTATGACGCTCTGTCATCATACCTTCTACAGAATGGGTTCAAGAGAGCCACTCTGGACAAAACACTATTCACAAAGTCCATCAAATCTGAGATTCTGCTTGTACAAATATATGTTGATGATATCGTCTTTGGCTCAACCAACGACAGTCTGTGCAAAGAGTTTGAGGCTTTAATGCACAAAAAGATTCAAATGAGTTCACTGGGAGAACTCACCTTCTTTCTAGGATTGTAGGTCAAGCAGAAGCCCACAGGTCTCTTCATAAGTCAATCAAAGTATGTTAAAGACATACTGGAAAAGTTTGGGTATCAAGATACCAAAGTTGCAAGTACTCCTATGGATCCTCACAAGCAGCTCCATACAGACAAAGATGGAATAGATGTGGACATTCATCTATACAGATCTCTTATAGGATCTCTTATGTATCTAACATCTTCTAGACCTGATATTATGTTTGCTGTTTGTGTGTGTGCTAGGTTTCAATGTTCTCCAAAGGACTCACATTTGGTTGCTGTTAAGAGAATCTTTAGATATCTCAAAGGCCAACCACATTTAGGCCTCTGGTATCCTAAAGACTCTCCTCTTGAATTAACAACCTATTCTGACAGTGATTATGGAGGATGCAACATTGACAGAAAATCCACAACTAGTGGATGTCAATACTTGGGAACAAGATTGGTCTCTTGGCAGTGCAAAAAGCAAACAACTGTCTCCACTTCATCTACTGAAGCAGAATATGTAGCAGCTGCAAGTTGCTGCTCCCAAGTGATGTGGATTCAAAATCAACTGAGAGACTATGGTATGAATTTCCTATCAACTCCCATTTATATTGACAATTCAAGTGCAATTAGCATTGTACAAAATCCAGTGAAATTTCCCAAAACCAAGCATATAGATATTAGATTTCATTTCATAAGGGACTGCAATGAGAAGAAATTAATCCAAGTTACCAAAATTCATACTGATGATGAGTTAGCTGATCTATTTACAAAACCATTTCATGTAGGAAGATTCACCTTCCTAGTATCAAATATTGGTATGGTTAATATGGATTAATTTGTTTTTCTTTATACATATGCTTGATTAAGGGGGAGTCACTGTTTCATTAGCAGTCGCCTAATTTTCAACTAAGAGCTTGAGTATTTTCTCAAGCTGCTAGTTCATTTTCTCGGACTGTTAGTTGTTTCACTTGATCTGTCAAAGTGTGCAGGGTAATATGGTCATTTTCATAAGTGTGTGCGCGAGTTTAGATATTTTTCAAAACCTTTAAAGGTTCCAGTTTCGTTCAATTGTAACTACCAGTTGCAAAATATCTTCCACAACCCTTCTTCGATTCTCTGAACAATTCCCACGCACATCACTGAAACCCTAAATTCTTCGTTCATCAATGGAGTTCGTCAATGAACACAACTGTTTACCCTACTCTCTCAAACACGCTGATCTTGCCCCATTCCATGACATGATGGACTTTCTTCGAAGTTCGCATATCCATCATGCTCTTACCATCAATCCCACTGTTTACATCTCCCATATAGAACAGTTCTGGAACCAGGCCTCCCTAAAAACCATTAATGGAGTCACAACTCTGACATCCAAAATCGATGGCAACACTGTCTCTATCACTGAGGAGATCATTCGCCAACACCTGCATCTTCAAGATGCCTCAGGTATATCAGACCTCTCTCTTGCTGCTTTACATAATGGTCTTCATGCCATTGGATATAGGGGTCCTGCTGAATCTTTTACTTTCTTTAAAACAAATTTTGCCCCTAAATGGAAGTATCCTGTACATATTATTCAGCAATGTATAAGCCCAAAAAGAACTGGTTGGTCGGAATTTTCATCAAACATAGCCACTGCCTTAGTGTGTTTATCAACCGGCCAACAGTTCAATTTTTCTAATATGATTTTTTAGGGTATGCTAAGGCATCATGCCCTAAAACATGGGAAATTTATTATGTATCGTAGATTTTTGGCTGAAATTATTGCAAGAACTTGCAGTAATTTCAATGTACATAAAAGGATTCATGTTTCCCATAGGCACTCTTTACCTTCAATAAAACGGCTTCTAAAACAAAGTGCTAATGTTTTGACTGTTGATGTCCCATTGCCTTCTGCAATGTTGGGCATCATTCCAAGAAACAGAGGAGAGGGTCCTGAGCAGGCTCAGCCAAACATTACTGCTTCACCCCCAGGACCCCAACCCACTCCTCATTTTGTAGTAAGAAGAGAAACTGGTCCTGAGGAAGAATATAAAAGTATGATGCATATAGTGCAAGGGATGACCAGAGATGAGCTCACAAGAATGTATCATGTTGGGTCTGCAACTCAAGTTAGATCTTCTCTCCCACAAGTAAAGCAAGCCATTAGAGATCTGCAGAGCATTTTTGATCTTGAGTCAATAAGGAAGGATATAGAAGATGCCAAGGAAATGAAAATTGCACAAGTTGATCTGTTTGTCAAATCAAAGACTTACAGAATCAGGTTTGCAAATGGATCCGGTATGTTCTTCAATTTCGAATTTTATGATCATCCAAAGGCTATGCTACTTCAGATGAGATCAGTGAGAATATATTGTGATAGAGAAGATAAGAATTTTTGAAGGCAGTTAATCAGAAACTTGCACAGTTGTAAGTTTTTGAAAGCCTGGGTTTGTAAATAACAGTTTACTTGTTTTATTTCCTTATTTGTATAGAACTTAAAGTCTTTTGTAAATAATTTAAGTTAGGGGGAGATTGTTGGGAAATATTCTAAGTAGTTCAAACTGTTAGTTAGACTTCTCAGACTGTTAGTAGAATTTCTATGTAAGTACAAAGTTCATGCTGTTAGTTGAAGAAGTTCGAGCTGCTAGTATAAAAGTTCATGCTGCCAGAGTAATTTCACTCAAGCTGCTCTGCTCAAGCTGCTAAGTGATTCAAGCTGCTCAACAGTTTCATAAACAGAAAGTGCTGATATTCAGGAAAATATATTTACACGAAGATTCCAGCATATCTACTATCAGAGAAGTCAGAGTCCTTCAAGGAAACAAATCAGAAAGCATTATAAATACATAGAATAGGTTTTTCTATTGTATCAAGTTTCTGCACATTTAAGTTTGTAATTGCTTTTTGTTTACGTTTTTATAAGCCTCTAAGGTTGTAAAACCCTAAGAACAATTTGTATTCTTCGTCTAATCAAACAGATAAGAGGTGATTGTAATCATTCAGTTCAGCAATACAATAAATTTTGTTTATTCATTTATGTTTATCTGTTATGGATTCTGAAAGCTTTTATTAAAGTAATTAAGTGTTATTCCGCAAACTTCTTAATTAGACTTTGATTTAATACAAGATTATTGGTTTACACTCTGATCAATTCAAATCAGTTAATCTTAGGTAGTTAAATTCAGATCCCGACACAGAATACTACACTAGAAAGACACTTCTAGCAAAGGAAAAGGAAGCTGGCAAAGCTCTAATGGCCGAAGATGATCACTGGCTTCAATTATCTGAGGATGAAGACATCTTAGATGAAGATGCTCACATCTGTTTGAAGTCAGAAGTTTTTAATGAATCAGAACTTAGTGAGTCTGCGATGTTAGTAGAAGATGAAGTTTGGGTATGGTTGACGGATGAGGAGAATGAAGAGAAAAAAGAGTCTGATGAAGAAAAGGAACTGACTGAAGAAGTAGCATTGATGGCAACAAGAGATGCTGGTGGTAGCAAGGATAAAGAAAATGATGATTCAGATTCAGATACATCAGAGAGTTCAGAGACACCTGAGGTACAAACTAACTCTGATTCTGAAAATGATGACTTCTGTATGCTAGAACAAAAACTAACGCAAATGGCTTACATGTTAAAGAAATTTGAAAAATGTTTAAAAGCCGAAAAGAAAAATGTCCATTCCTTGGAAAACAAATTAAATCAAGAACATGCGTTAGTGTTAGATTTTTCTAAGGATAAGGCATTAGCATTACGAGCTGTATCAGATTTACAAGATAAAGCGAATGATCTTCAAAGTCAAATTCAAAAACTGAATAGCAATATATCTGACCTAACAGAAAAACTGAATTTAGCTGAATTAGAAGCATCAAGTTATTCTGTAAACTATCATGCCATATTTGATGAAAGAACGAAACTTTATGAGAAACTTAAATCTTTGGAAGATGAGTAAAACGTGGTCAGACAGATCAAACAATATATTTAAATAAACCTAAAGATACCGAATTTTATAAATCTAAATCAGGTATAGGTTTAATCCTAAATATCTGAAAAAAGCAATTTCAAATTCACCTACGTTATATGATGTCAGATACATGAATTTAGGATTACGAATGACTTTTATGAAAGCATGGAATGAAATAGAATCAAGTGAAGATTCAAAAAGATTGAGATCTGATAAAATGCAAAATTCTGTTGATTATAACAGAATAAATGAATTTTATCAAAATTCTTGCATTTATGAGGAGTATATTCAGACTTATTCTGACAAGGATTTATCTGAAAATACTACTCATTCTCAAAAGCCATATTTACCAAATTCAATTCATGAGAAGATAAACTCTGATCTTGAATTGAAAATCAAAACTTTTGAGACTGAAAATCAAAATCTTAAGGCTGAAATTAAATCTTTGGAACAAAAGTTGCAAAAACAGTCTGAAAACAAATCACAATCAGATCAAACACCTTCAATTCAACTTGATTCTATTAATTCTGAACAAGATTTTGATCTGTATATAAACTCGGACTTTAACTCATTGGAAGAAATGTTTGTCAAAATAGATGAATTTGTTAAACCATTACATGACAAACAACTTGATAAACCTAAAGAACCTGTTAGAATTCTGAAAAGAATATCTACAGATTCAAAGGATTCATCAGAACATTCACCAATTTTACAACTGAAAAATGAGAAAACAAAAGTTCATTTTGTGACTCCTACTTATGAAAAAGGTGAATCATCTTCCTCAAGGGATTCTATTGCACAAAAGGTCCAAACTTCCAAAGGTAAGAGAATTTTACAGGATAATATTGTGAAAGGTTCTCGGAAGAAAGAATGGCGAAAGAAGCAACGAGAAATGAAAAACAAGAGTATAAGACAAGAGTGGAGAGTCAAAGAAACTATTGTTACAGATAGGATTAGACAATTTTAAAAATCTGTCTGTAATAATTTTATTGATAAACGATGTAATAAATACTCTCGAACTCCCTTAATTGCTTTAAATTTTGCTTCTTGTAATCCAATGCATGCTAAATCTGATAAGTTCGTTTGGCTACCAAAGAAAAAGGATCCTTCTTTTCAACAGGAAGAGGTTGCAAAGCAAGACAATTTCAAAATCTGTTCCACACCGAACTGTACAAAAATGGATACCAAAACGTACTGTTAAAAACTGGGTTCCTGATTTAAAAGGATTATCTGATGAAAAGATGAATATCAAATCACATGATTTACCGAAATCCAAAGTATCCAACTATAAGTGGGTACCTCACGTTTTCTTTCGTCTTATAGGTAAATCATGTGTGGTACCTTGACTCCAGCTTCTCAAAGTACATGACCGGACAGAAAGAAACTCTCACTAACTTTGTTGAAAAGTTTTGTGGGACGGTTCGTTTCGGAAATGATCAGTTCTGTCTGATCAAAGGATATGAGAGTCTTGAGCATGACAAGATTACGATACAAAAGGTCTTCTACGTTGACGGTCTAGGTCACAATCTGTTCAGCATTGGACAACTCTGCGTCAAAGGATTAGAGGTCAATTTTAAAGTGAATTGGTGCAGCATAAGATCTGGAGAAGGGAAGGAAATCCTTACAGGGAATAGGAAAACAAATATGTACTCAATAGACCTTGCCTCAATCAATCAGAAGAAAGATGTTTGCTTATTATCCAAAGCAAAATCTAAAGTCTTTTGGCTATGGCATCGCCGCCTTTCTCACTTGAATTTCAAAGAGTTAACCAACCTTGCAAAAGGTGGGTTAGTCAAAGGCTTCCAACTCTCAGATTTCAAAAAGAGCAGTTGTGCGCACCCTGTGAAAAGGAAAGATGGTTAGAGCGTCTCACAAGTCCAAAACTGAACACTCGTCAACAAGAGCATTGGAACTGTTTCATATGGACTTGTGTGGACCAATGCGAGTACAGAGCATAAACAAAAAGAGATATATGTTGGTAATAGTCGATGACTACTCCAGATACCCATGGGTATTCTTCATGCGTTCAAAGTCTGATGCTACCAAAATAATAATTGACTTCATTCGCAGAATTCAAGTCAAGTTGCAGCTTTCAGTTCAAACCATTAGATCAGATAATGGGACAGAATTCAAGAACAAATCTCTCAAGTCGTTTCTAAATTCTGTGGGAATAACTCATCAATTCTCAGCAACTCTCACTCCACAACAAAATGGTGTAGTTGAACAAAGAAATCGCACCCTAGTGGAATATGCAAGAACGATGCTGGCATATTCAAACCTTCCATTATTCCTTTGGGCTGAAGCTGTAGCAACGGCTTGTTTTACGCAGAACAGATCCATAATCAACAAAAGATTCGGAAAGACTCCGTATGAATTAATAAATAAACGAGTACCTAATGTCAAATTTTTCCATGTCTTTGGATGCAGGTGTTTCATCTTAAACGATAAAGACAATCTGGGAAAGTCTAGTCAGAAAGCTAATGAAGGCATCTTTTTTGGTTATTCGAAGGAGTCTGTAGCCTTCCGAGTCTACAATAAGTGGACAAAGACAGTTAACGAAAGCGTCAATGTCAAATTCGATGAAGGAGTTGTAATGGCTTCTGAACATACCAATTCAGGACCCGATCTTACCAAGTCGACTTCTATGAAGTCATCTGAACAGAGTGCAGAAAATAACGATTTAAATAAACTGTTCGAGAATTTTTATGAAGACTACTTTAAACATCCCAAACCTAATGTTTCAAATTTGGTGCCTGAAAGGATTACTGAAGATCCAGTCGTAGTCTCAGATTATTCTCATCAACCTATTTCAGAAGAAACTAGAGAGGCTTCAACGACAGACGTACATTTACCTATTGACATTGTACAACCCATTCAACCTCCAGTATCTTTTGAAACCCCCTTGCCTTCTGAAAAATCAGAAACACCGATCTCAGTTGATATACCATCAACGTCAGAAGCTAATCCCCGAATTCCCTATCTAGATTTAAACCCCAATCAAGACCAACTTCAACCTTACCCACATACCTTTAAATGGACAAGGAATCACCCAACAGAAAACATCATAGGTGATCCTTCAGCTTCAGTCAAAACCAGAAGAGCAACCATGAACGAGTGCTTATTTTCAAAATTTCTTAGTGTAAGGTCTACACACTACGAATCTATCTAGACGCGAGACCGTCAACGAGTGCGGAATCCTCGTTAACGGGTTGACGGAAACAACTCTCACTCGGAACACGGAGACTATCAACGAGCTGTACGAACTAACAAGAACGCACCTACTAGAAGATTCTCTCCGAAAGAACACTCAATTAGCTGATAAACTCGAGATCGCCTATTTGCTTAATCCCTCACGAATTCTGCAAAAGTCTCTTAATGATTTGAGTTAATCTCTAATTATAGAGGCTAATTCGAGTCTGCCATGGGCCAAACTCGAGTCAGGCCCAAGGCCCATTCGAGTTTGTCCTCTGGACACTCTCGAATCTACCTTATGAGGAACATTCGAATCTGTCTAAGTGATACATTCGAATCTGTCTTAGATTCGAATGTCAATCCTTAGTGAATTCGAATTTACTCTTTCACCTATTTAACTTAGAATTGAAACTTATGTTTTTAACTTATGTTTGACTTTATCTTTGATCTTTATGTTTGAACTTCTTGTAATATGTTACATCAAGTTCAAACATACAATCAATAATAATTATCAAACATATATAAACATATATATCAATCACTTGCTAATACCACAATGTTGGATCATTTAGACTGCTATCGTCACACAGGGTGTACCAACAGACTCCCCCTTGACGATAGCTTCTAACAATTCAAACATTCGATTAAGTACTTTGTTTATTTATTCAAACTGCTGCCAGCGTACAATCCTTTCTCAATACACACTTTAACTACATTTTCATATTTCCTAGCCTCGCTATCCATATGAGTGTCGCTTGAGATTCTATGAGAGTGCAGCACTTGAAGATCATCTTTAGAAAGGTTTACAAGGTGAAGAGGATCATAGACTCTAAGAATCACTTTTCCTTCGAAGTCCTCCATCACAGCCTCTCCTGTGTCACTTTCCACATACCACCAATTTAGATTTTTCATGACGTCCTGTGGCATTGGCTTGAGTGGAACCTCTCTCAGACATCTAACTGGTCTATATTGTATTTTCATCCATGGACGCCCAGTCAGAGGATCAATTCGAGTATGGTCCATCACTCGTTTACCTATCCTCGGATTGAGCCGTTTGAACTTCCTTGACCTTCCTTCTTTTCTTATGATCTTTGCAATTATTTCAGCGTAAGGGTCGTTGCCGATGTTGATTAGCTGTTTCCATGCTAACGCTTTTATTTCGACTTTTGGAAAGGAGTTGAACACTTTCAGAGTTTTTCTAAGATACTGGAGACCATCTTTTCTTTTGATAATGAATAACTGCAATTCCCGATCAAAGAACCAGCTCAATATACTTCCTGACAAGTCTCCAGTACCAGGCACACGTATCTTCTCCTTCAGCTCCAAATCTCTTTTCTCTGCCCTAAACCATAGTTTTCTTTTCTCTTCATTGGTAAGTTCTCTGGCAGGTTCTTCACTTGCTGATTCAACATTTAAGGCAGCGTTCACCACTTCTATGTCAATCATCTGATTTCCTTCCGTTATGTAAGTATCTGTGATGGGGTTTTGTTGAACAATGATCTCATCTGCTTCATCATCTTCATCAGCACAAACTTCATCATCAGATCTCCAATCTGTTACATCTTCGGGAACAAATTCTCCTTCTTCTAACTCCTCCATTTCATCCTCAAAGTCAAAGCCAAGGTCCATAGGGTCATCGTCGAGATCCATTAGGGCTTCGATCATTTCGTGTATTTCTGACTCTGTGACCTTTGATGAACTGGACTCTCCTTCTACAGCTCCTGATTGACTCGGCTCCCCCTGAGTCTCAGCATCCTGAGCAGCAGAAAAATCTACTGGCTCATTATGTCTTTGCATGCTAGGATCATTGCCATTGTCATCTTCATTATTATAATCATCATCCCTGGGCAGCTCTACTTGATCACGGCAGCTTGTCTCCCCCTAAGCCTTCAGATTTTTCATTAATTGCTCAATCAGGGAGCATATCGATCTTATTTCGGCCGCTTGATCAGCTACAAAGGTTTTCAGCTCCAAGTTATCTTCCTGAACCTTATCCACAGTCTTCTTCAGGTCGGCATTCTCGTTATCTAGATTGGCATTATGCTTCTGAATTTCACCGATAGCCGTTGTCAGGCCAAAGATTTGAATCTGCTGGAAGTCAACTCTACTCTTTAGCTCCAAAAACCTTTGATTCTCTGCGAAGGTGGATGAGGTGGATGGAATGGATTGTATTGGGGTCGGAATGATTTGAGATGGAATGTACGGTTCAACAGTTGGTGGTGGTGGTGGTATGGTAGTTTGAGCGGATGGGGGCTGAGGAATTTCTGGCTGAGCAGCAGAAGCTGAGGTAGCTCCCTGCATAAAACGGTGTCGTTTAGCCCTTTGTCTTGTTATCAATGGAGCAATTTCTTCTTCCTCAAAATCAGAGTCATCAGACTCCCTTGATGCTCGTCGTTTTGTAGCTTCGTCAGTCACCACTAACCTTGATCCATATGTTCCTATTTGGACAGATGGTTCCTCGGTTGCAGTCTCTGGAGCTTCAACCTCAATCTCTTCCATATCTTCAGATTCTGTAGCTGACGTAGACTTGTCATCAGCTGCTCGCTGAGGTTGATATTCATCAATTTGTCTAAACACATCAATCTCTCCTTCTGGAGGTTCCAGAAGTTGATCAACAAGCTCAGCTGTTATCTGTTCATTAGCATTAGGCCCAGATGCCCAGATTTCCTCCAATGTTTGTGCTATCTGATCAGATTCGGGTGGTGCACTTGAAGGCCCTGCCTCTTGTGCCTCTTGAGGTTGACTCGTAGAAGGCTTACTTGCCTGAGTTTGACTCGCTGAAGATCTTTGGCGTCTCCTCTGTTGCTGAGGGCGCGGTTGTTGCTGTTGTTGTTGTGGCTGTTGATGCTGAACTTCCACCTCACCTGCCCAATTGGCATCATCAGGTGCTACAAAGTTCCGGTCTATTACAGCCCCAAACAAAGGCCGCTCTACCGGGACTGCTAACCTTCCTCTATGAGCAGAGCAATCAGCAAAAATCCTCTTATCGATAACCGCTACACTTTGAATGTCATTAAGTTGCGGCAAATTTGGCAAGAAGTGCCTGATGAGCATCATCACAAAGCGGGGATAAAGAAGAAATCTTTCCCTCTCCGGAGCCGTTATCTGTTTAACGAACTCGGAGAAAAACATCTCTGAAAAACTGAAACTCCGATTATAAACCAATGCGATAATCCCTGATTGGATCTTCGATACAATATAATCAAATCCCGCTTTCTTCGCCGCAAAGCATACCATGAACACGTGCGCCAGAAATCTCCATTGCCCAATAAGTCCACTCTTCATATAGGATGCCTTAGTAACATCCAAACTATATCCCATCCTCACAAAGGCAGCCTGCCTAATACTTAACGGGAAATCTATAGGTCCATTTTCTTGCTCCTGTGTTCCCAGTTGCAGAACTTGACGTAACATGTCAGCAGAAAATACCAACGGCTGTCCAGCTATCCTTGTACTTAGTACTGTTGGGGTGACAGTACAATCGACTTGCAAATGTTCATAGAATTGTCGCACATAGGGAATAATGATTTGGATGTTATGGGATAATGCGAACGAGATCCTGGACTCCACCAGGAAATCCACCATCTGTCGGAAACTCTGCGCTTCAGGGATATTATGGTCAGGGGGATGACCATATTATGCTTTGGAACAAACACTCTATCAGCCATGTCTGCACAATAGATAAAATATTAGAATTATTAAAAATGAATAAACTTGATTTAATTCAAATTTGTTTTATTTTGAACTTGTGTAAGTATAAAATTCAACACATATGAATTTCTACAAGTTTAATTTAAAATTTAACTTAAATAATTCAAATATATTAATAGACTCGAACAAACAGAATCGAAGCAACATATTTTCGAGTTTAAAGTACCATTCGAGTCTAATGACCAATTCGAGTTTACTGACAAACTCGAATGAAGCCATGAACAGACTCGAATGAGTCGGCCATAACCATCACTAAAATCCATGATTTTAACCATTTTGGACTCAAAAAATCACATCTACTAGTCCTACTAGGTTCTAATCAATGATATTAGTATTTAATTTGAGTTTTTACCGATTTAAAGTTTGTTATTTTGAAAAACAAACCTTCTGATCGGGTTATAATTTACCATGTATATTAAATGTAAAAGAGTTGTTTTTAATGCAAAAATGTTATAGAATGTGCCGCTATTAAATAAATTCTGTGCCTATGCAGGAAAACAAAATCCGGTTTAAAATGATGAAAAAAAGGACGAAATTTCAGAGCCAGGCGCAGAGAGGGGCGCAGCCCTGCGCCCAGACCGAGGGTTCAACAGAAGAAATTAATTCTCAAAAATACGGATTATATAGAGGGGCGCAGGGGGGGGCGCAGGCCTGCGCCTACGGCTGCGCCCAACCCATTAAAATAATGGACGGCCGTTTTTAGGGTTTTTCCATCTTTTCCTATAAATACCAAGTCATACTTCAAAGTTTGAGATCGTTTTTTGGAGGAGAAGGCTAAGGAAAAGAACCCTGTTTGAGCGAAAATACGTACGAAGAACACACGAGTCAATCTACGGCGATGAATCCACAACTCTTGAACGTTGCATCAACCATGTCCGGCTAAGCTCGTCATAATCATTCTCGGAGGAAGCACATCGCTAAGTTTTACTTTATGAACGATTACTTTAAGTTTACATGGTTTTTATTATTTATATTTTGATTGTAAACGAATGATTATTATTTTGTTGTTGCGTTTCGCAAGATAGTTCGTAGACATTTTATTATTCGTGCCGAGTTAATTATTTAATTAAGACGAGTAATCAAACGTGTCACGCGCTATGCCCAAGATCACGTAATGGCTTTAATAATAATTCCAACAAAGATTATGTCTATGTAATCTTCAAATCGTTTTCATAAATTAAACACAAAGCGCGGTGTGGAATCCGGGAATGGTTATCTTCGTATTTTATTCAATCAAACAATCTTCTTAAGTTTTCTTTTCACAAAATTCGCAAGTAATTAGTTTTATAAATCAAAGCAATCACCTTTTTACAACCAAATCAATCTTTCGAAATTAATTATTTTACAACGCTAGTCGCTCGAATACGTGCATTTAACCTCTCGCTCTCTGTGGATACGATCCCTACTTACCCTAGCTTCTAAGGTATTTAGTGGTTATTTTTGACGGGTTAACGACACTCGCATCAAATTTTGGCGCCGTTGCCGGGGAGCGGTTGCGCTTAAATCACGTATTTTAGTAATTAGTTAATTTAATTTTAAATTTTATTTAAATATAAATTACATTTTCATATATTTAGTTGCCTTATTTTCTTTAGAGTAATTTAGGTAATTTAGTTAATTTAGTCAATTTCAATTATTTGTTTATTTTCTTTTATTTGCTTACTTAAATTAGTTTAAGTTTCCATATTTTGCTATTATTCCATTTAATTAGTTTTTAATTAGTTTTAATTTTAATTATTGTTTTAGTTTATTAAAAAAAAAAATAATAAAAGGGAATCGTGGCGCAAGAATCGATTCTCACCAAAAAAGAAAGTAACTAATTCGAATTCTTCATCTAGCCCTTCTAAGTTTATGCACACACGATATTCCGGTAGAATTTCACCCTTGAAGTTTGATCCAGAAATCGAAAAAAACTGCTAGATCTAATAGGCGAGCCACAACTCAAACAAACGAAATTAGAAATACTGTTCCTACAGTAAACGTGGAAGAAGAAATAATTAATTTGGAAGACGAGAACATCGATAACATTCTAGTTGACGTCCAACAAAACCAAAGACCGATGGGAGACCGTAGAACCGTAGAATCCCATTATAGGCCGGGTGATATCCCTGATCCATCACCCATTCTCTACCCAATTAATGAGAATGAACCCGAAATTAGGCCACAGCTATTTAGCATATTACCTGTTTTTCGCGGAGCACCAAGCGAAGAACCGTATGAGCACTTAGCTGAATTCACTGCCATATGTAAGGCCAATCACGTTAGGGGGATGACCGTAGACGCTTTAAAACTCAGACTCTTTCCTTTCTCTTTGAAGGAACGAGCGAAAAATTGGTTCGTGTCACTTCCCACTGATAGTATAACTAACTGGGATGAAATGAAAAAAGAATTTCTAACTGAATATTACCCAATTAGTAAAACTACAGAAAAACGTAAAGAAATCACTGGATTTAAACAGAAAATTTGAGAACAATTTCACGATGCTTTTAATAGGTTGAATGAATTACTACGAACATGCCCTCACCATGAAATTCCTAAATGGATGCTAATTAAAACTTTTTTCGATGGGGTTAGTCAAGAAAGTAGGAATATGATCACCGCTGCTTCAGGCGGAACCTTTTTAGCTAAGGAAGATGACGAAGCTTGGGAATTATTAACCCAATTAAGCAAAGGCTTAAAAGTCCAAGCGGGTTCGGATAGCAGTGTTAGTGTCCAAGTTATGGGCATAGACAATGCATGGAAGAAGGAAGTTAAATCTGACATATCCGAACTAAGCAAAAAGATGGACTTGTTGATGAAAGGAATGGGAAAGGTTACAGCGGCACAGGTCTGTTGTGTCACTTGTGGAGACCCTTCTCATCCAACCGAGAATTGCCCACATACCTTCACGCACGAAGAGTATGTGAACGAAGCTTTTGGATTTCGGCAACGAAAAGAACGGGAGAATCCATACTCGGAAACTTACAATCCGGGATGGAGAAAACACCCGAACTTTAGTTGGAGGGATAATCAAGACAATGATGCTCCCCCGAAGCCAAGATATGAGCAACCTCGTCAACAAAACCGAGATTTCCAATATGGATCGACCTCAGCTACGAAGGATGATCGGTACTATAAACGCCAAGACCCTAAAGAAGAAAATGATTCACGACAAGTGTCGGGGAATTCGAAAGAGTTTTCCGAGTTTATGGAATTCATGAAACAACAAACCATGGTTCAAGCGAAAACTATGGAGATGCTCGGAAGGCAGATGGGACAAATTGCAGAGTCCTTGACTAAACGAGAAGAAGGGAAGCTTCCAAGCAACACCACAGTTAACCCATCGCACCACCATGGAAAAGAAAAGAAGTATGAAGTCAATGAAGTAAACGAAGTTAACAAAGTCATTACCCTTAGGAGTGGAAAGGAAGTAGATAACAAAATAGAAATGCCTAAGGAGAGTGAGACTGACGATGAGGTAGAAATTGCTTATGAAGAAGAACCACCCAGATCGGAGTCAAAGGTAGAAGCAAAAATTAAGAAAGTAACTTTTAAGGAAGTAGAAGCCAAGAGACCAGTAGAGAATAAAGTTGGGGAAGGGAGTTCCAATACTGAAAGTATTCCCTACCCAACGGCCTTAGAAAATCCAGCTTCATTTCCTTATGGTAAGAAAGGACCTAAAAACGAAGAGTTATGGGATATTTTTAATCAAGTTAAAATTAACATTCCCTTAATCAAAGCTATACAACAAGTTCCTTCTTACGCTAAATTCCTAAAAGACCTTTGTACTCAGAAGCGAAAATTTAAAATAACTCTTCCAAAGCAAATTAACCTCACTGAACAAGTCAGTGCAGTTATCACTAGCTCACTGCCGCCTAAACTAAAAGATCCGGGATCACCCTTGATCCCGGTAACTATTGGCGATATTCAAATTAAAAAAGCACTTCTAGACTTAGGGGCGAGTGTTAATATTTTACCTGGTAATTTATTTGACCAACATGATCTCGGAACCCTACAAACAACAGATGTCATCCTACAATTAGCAGATAGATCTACCAAAGTACCACGAGGGATGTTATCTGATGTAATCGTTAAGGTCGAAGATTTCTATTATCCAGTAGATTTCTTAGTGTTGGATTCAGATAGTGCTTACAAAGAAAGCCAACCGGCAATCATATTAGGACGTCCCTTCTTAGCCACAATCAACGCTCAAATCAATTGCAGGACAGGTGCATTAGACATAGCATTCGGAAACCGTAAACTCCGACTTAATGTCTTTAACAATGTACCCAATGCGCCATTTGATTCAGAGTGCTATATGATCGATCTAGTTGATGATTTAACACAACAACAATTATCAACAATAACATGTAAAGATCCAGTGGAGCTTTTTCTGTACTACAATGAGCATAAGTTAGATAATATGCCTGAAGCTAAGGAGTTTGAACTTGAAAGTGTTCAGTCAGTAGATTCTAATCAACCACCATGGACACATAAGATCGAAAACCTTCCGACTGACCTTCCACCATCAGCAAAACCGTCTTTAGAGCAACCACCCAAGCTAGAGTTGAAACCACTTCCATCTCATCTCAAATATGCTTTTCTTGGCCCTGAGAATACACTGCCTGTAATCATCGCAACAGACCTTACTGCTGCACAAGAAAAGGCCTTGTTAGAAGTGTTATCGAGATATAAAGAAGCGGTAGGCTGGACCATAGCAGATCTTAAAGGAATTAGTCCGACGCTGTGTATGCATAGGATAATAACTGATCCAACAGCCAAGCCAAGCAGAGATGCTCAGAGAAGGCTAAACCCTAACCTTAGAGAGGTAGTGAAGAAAGAAGTGTTGAAATGGCTAGATGCTGGAATTATCTATCCGATATCAGATAGCCAATGGGTTAGTCCCACACAGACGGTTCCGAAGAAATCTGGAATCACTGTCGTCGATAATCCTGAAGGAGAAAAGATTGCAACTCGCCCTGTGACGGGGTGGAGAGTATGCATCGACTACAGAAAACTAAACGCCGCAACCTCAAAAGATCATTTTCCTCTGCCATTCATCGACCAAATAGTAGAGAAGCTAGCAGGGCAGAAATTCTATTGTTTCCTAGATGGCTATTCGGGGTATAACCAAATCCCAATACACCCAGAGGACCAAGATAAAACAACATTTACATGTCCGTATGGCACATTCGCTTACCGAAGAATGCCATTTGGATTATGTAACGCTCCAGCCACATTTCAGCGATGTATGATGGCTATATTTTCAGACATGGTCGGAGGTTCTCTTGAAATCTTCATGGACGACTTTTCAATATTTGATAAGTCATTCGAAGGGTGTCTCTCTCATTTAGAAAAAGTTCTCAAGCGGTGTACTGAAACCAATTTGGTACTAAGTTGGGAGAAAAGTCACTTTATGGTTAAAGAGGGAGTAGTCTTAGGACACATAGTCTCTGAAAGAGGAATGGAGGTTGATCGAGCTAAGATACAAATAATTTCCTCGCTACCACCACCAACTAATATCAAGGGGATTCGTTCTTTTCTAGGACATGCAGGTTTCTATAGGAGATTCATAAAAGATTTTAGTGCCATATCCAAACCCCTATGTAACCTTCTCCTAAAAGACGCACCGTTCAATTTTGATAAAGACTGTGCAGAGGCATTTAACACATTAAAAATGAAGCTCACAGAGGCACCAATTCTGCAATCACCTGATTGGTCTCAACCCTTTGAGATCATGTGTGACGCCAGCGATCATGCAGTAGGTGCCGTCCTTGGTCAAAGAGTGGACAAAAAGCCAGTGGTAATATACTATGCAAGTAAAACCTTCTCTGAAGCTCAAATTAATTACACAACCACTGAAAAAGAATTGCTTGCAGTAGTATATGCGTTAGATAAGTTTAGATCTTATGTCTGGGGAGCTAAGGTAATTGTGTATTCCGATCATAGTGCCTTACGACACCTCTTGGCTAAGAAAGATGCTAAGCCACGGCTAATTCGTTGGATACTGTTGCTACAAGAATTTGATTTAGAAATCAGAGATAAAAAGGGCTCAGAAAATGTAGTAGCAGACCATCTATCGAGACTGCCAGCAATCACCACTGATATGCTGGACTCCATTCGGGACAATTTCCCAGATGAACAATTATTGTTCGTCGCAAAAGTGCCTTGGTTCGCTAACTTAGTGAATTACTTTGTCACAGGGAAAACCCCAAACCACTGGAATTCACATCAACGAAAGTATTTCTTCTCTCAAACTAAACAGTACATTTGGGAGGAGCCGGATTTGTTCAAAATAGGAGTAGATCAGATTATCCGGCGATGTGTTCCAGATAACGAGCATTATGATATTTTAAATCACTGTCACTCGTATGCATGTGGAGGCCATTTTAGTGCTAAAAAGACAGGACATCGAATCCTACAAAGTGGATTCTTTTGGCCAACCATCTTTAAGGACTCCTACGAGTTTGTTAAGTCATGCCTACGATGCCAGCAGATAGGAGGTATTTCAAAAAGAGACCAAATGCCTATGACACCAATTCTTATAGTAGAGATTTTTGATGTGTGGGGCATAGACTTTATGGGACCCTTTCCTAAGTCATATGGTTTCGAATACATCCTAGTGGCAGTTGATTACGTCTCTAAATGGGTAGAAGCCGAAGCCACAAGAACCAATGATCACAAAGTAGTTTGCCAATTCGTTAAACGTAATATATTTTCTCGTCATGGAATTCCTAGAGCTATAATTAGTGATGGGGGTTCTCATTTCAAAAATATGTACTTTAGCAAACTACTTAAACATTATGGAGTGACACATAAGATAGCTACCCCATATCACCCACAAACTAGTGGACAAGTAGAGGTATCTAACAGGGAGGTTAAGCGAATATTAGAAAAAACAGTACGACCCGATAGGAAAGATTGGTCAATACGATTAGATGATGCACTTTGGGCGTATCGTACAGCGTATAAAACCCCTATTGGTATGTCTCCTTATAAACTAGTGTATGGGAAATTATGTCATCTTCCGGTGGAGTTAGAACACCGAGCCTTATGGGCCATTAAAAATGCAAACCTTAACTTCACGGCTGCCGGTATAAATCGAAAACACCAACTGAACGAATTAGAAGAAATTCGCAAGGAAGCTTATGAAAGTTCTAAAATATATAAAGAAAAAACAAAAGCTTTCCACGACCGAATAATTAAACGAAAGGTGTTTAATAAAGGTGACAAAGTCTGGCTATTTAACGCACGCTTGCGGCTCTTCCCAGGCAAATTAAAAAGTAAGTGGACAGGCCCATACACAGTGACTAACGTTTTCCCCTATGGTGCGGTTAAAATAATAGATCAAAAAGGTGGTGAGCCGTTTAAAGTAAACGGACACAGATTAAAATTATTTGTACAATGGGCTGACAATGAAATTATATCATCTGAGACAATGGTCTTGGAAGATATCACTTAAATACTACAGAGTTCCAAAATGTCTGGCTGAAGACATTAAACTTAGCGCTTTTTGGGAGGCAACCCAAAGAACTTTGTGGGTATGTTCCATAGAAACCCTCACGAGACTATAACTCGTCCACTCGGGCTACCGAGGGGTTTAAAGGCTTGTTGCACGTGCTAAGTGCAATCGTTCTCACCACGAAAGTGTGCGTTAATTTCTGCAATTTAAATTTTATTATTATACCGTAGTTTGTTTTTTTTTTAGTTAGTCAAATAATAGTTCATCCTATACTCCGGTATACTTATAGTAACCAACTAAGTTGGGGAATAAGTTACCCAAATAAGAATCTGCAAAACCCATGCCGAAGATAGACAAATTTTGGACACATAAGGGACAAAAATTTGGTACAATGTACGACAAATCGTTACTTTTTGGGGGGACCAAACGCTACAAACAGCACACACGAAAATCGCCTGGAAACAGTGCAGCGCACCGGCCAGCGCAGGGGTGCGCCTGCGTCTGCGCCTCGATGCGTTTCTGCGATTTTTAAACCCTTTTTCAACCCATTTGCTTCATTTTCTCTCCAAACTTCCGAAACTTTGCTCTCTTCTTGCTTCCAACACTTCCGGATCGTCGATTTCTTGCTTGAATCGTGCTCATCCTTCAATCATCTCCCCAATGTAAGTGATATTTTGCCAAATCCTTCAAAGAAATGCTATTTCTCCATGAAAGATTGATGTTAGTATTTTTGACCTAACTTCATGATGTGGTTAGTTGATCATATCTTAGAGTTGTATTAGTCATTAATATGTGCAATATGCTAAAACACACCTATTTCATGACTTCTTAGTAAATTCTTAGTATAGTTTTTTTTTCAGGAACTCTTTCACTGTGAAACATTTAGAAGTCTATATTTAAAATACAATCCAGTGAAGAAACACTATTCTATGCTAAATCTAGGGTGCACATGTTGCTCTATTATAACTTCATGAGTCGTATTGTTATTCGCTCCCTTTGTCGTTCATAATCATGCACGTCACGACAAATCTTGCCATGTTTCGTTGCCATCTTCGTTCATGCACATGCATCAACTTTATGAAGAATGCTCATTACATTGCGCTACTTGCACCTTCATGGAATGCATCGCACTTCACATTTATGTATTTCGCATCGGGTTCTTCGAAATCCATCGGAATTAACATGCTTGTGTGCTATTATGCATTTTATTGTGCTTAATCCCGTTATTCGTTGCTATGTATACATAGATGTCGCAACAATTCACCGGAAGTTCTCGTCGCCGTATCACTCGCACCCCAAGAATGCGTGTGCATACTCCCATTCCGATCAACATCGAGTATCCCTCACCACCACCTTCACCACCAGTGTCGACACCACCCACACACTTTTATATAAAAAAACTCTCAAGGAATCTGATTTTAAACACTTTGGTATCATCGAGAGTTTCGACCGGCTTGGGTGGTCGGGGGTGTTGCAGATTGAAACGCCGTATGTGCATGAGACTGAGATTTGTGAATGGATGAACACTCTAATCCGTAGAGAAGGGGAGGTGGATCATGATTTTGAGTTACGAGGTCGCATAAATGGGAAAGAAGTGGTTGTTTCTAGGAAAGAATTATGTGATTACTTTGATTTCGACACGGATGTCCCGATCACACGAGAATTTTGGACTGAGCAGGACTTGTCAAGTGGGGTGTTGAGGCACTCGGAAGGATGGGCTAAAAAGCTCACTGAGGTTTTTACTCTTTCGATTGAGCAAGCGCGAGTTTATTCAAAGTACTATAGGGGCGATCTCCACCCTTGGGCCAAGGTTTTGTGGAAGCTCATTGTGTTCAATATTCTGCCAAGATCTGCTAATACCACTGCTGTCCGAACCCGTGAGGTCATTCTTATTCATGCTCTGCTCACTGGAAAACCGGCCATTTCACTCGCGTTCATTATGATGCAAAACATTTGGGAATCTACTCTTGTGAAGCCACAAATGGAGATACCGTATGCACGAATGCTCACCGAACTCTTTATCAATATGGGTGTTATTTCGGACGGGGCTAGCCCACGCCTTTTGGGACCTAATGACGTTTGGTTTACCCGGCATACTATGGCGGGTCTACAATTTGAACAGGTATCGGGCACATTCCTGATTAGGGACCCCGCACATGGTACCGTCTCAATCATTCCTGCTAGCTGATCTTTTTACCGATATGACCAACCATTGGACAAGGGAAAAGCGAGAATAGAAGAATTCAAGTGTGACAAAGACGACGTGAAGTTTGTGAAAGCTGAGGTAAAGTTTGAGAGAGGAGGATCATCGAATGCGCACCTATCGGAGAATGAGGTCTTGGAGGCACGCCTGACTGCCATCAAGAATGCAGTCGAAGGACTACTGGCAGCGAATACTGCAGTCCTTTCAGAGGTGGACAAGCTTAAACAAGATGCCAGCATTCACGGGATCACGGTGGGAGCTCACTCCCGCTGGCTCGCTAGCCTCCAAACGAGGATAGAGGAGCTCGAGCGGGCAGTCGGCCGCCGTAGTTCCCACACCGTCTCCACCAACACCTCTCATTTGACGTCACCTGATGACTATTGATTCCATCCTTGCGCGAAATTCTCTCTAAAACACTTTGCTCCTGACTTTTAAAACAATTGCTACTTGGTTCTGTAAATGGCCGTAGGCCATAACAACTATATGTGTGGTGTTCGTGTTGGCACCGTAGACTTTATTTTCCCGTACCGACTGCATATTAGACTTATTAAACATTTGACTTGCAAATCTCCGTTGCCTACACGTTACTTTGCTCATACGCTGATTTTCGCCTCCATAGTGTCAGGGACGACACAATCTTCAAGTTGGGGAAGGGGAAACACATAGATGCGTTTATAAAATGTAGGATAAATGCTTAATTTTACCGGGAAAACGTAAATTATCAAACCAAGCATGCACGCATGCACCCAACCAACTGAAAAAACGAAAAATTTTTGAACCGAACAGGCCCCCCAAGCGCAGCCGCCGGCGCAGGCCTGCGCCCGGGGGTGCGCCTGCCCGTAATCTCCTCATTTTAAATAGAAAAATTTTTGCAAAACCCTACAAGAGCACCCCATGCGCCCCCATTACGGCTCCTTCACTTTCTCCACAAATTTCCACCCAAAAAAAACTCATTTTTGTCCACAAAAATCACTAAAAATCAAGTTGGTGATTGGCATTAAGCAAGAAGTAGCAAGAAATTTGAGTTTGCAACTCAAGTTGGGGAAGTTAGAAGTTAAGCTAGGCATCATCTACCTCCACTCTAGATTCAACCTCTCTTTCGTTTTTTTTTTTATCAAGAACAAGGTACAAAAGCTTCACCATTCTTGAACTAGTAAGCTTTCATGGAGTTTGAAGTTGAATTTTGACTTTTAGATTGACTTTTTGCATGACCATTTATACATGATAATTCTAAATGCTTCTATAGTATAGAATAGATTATCGAGTGAAAGCATGAGCACGATTAAGAAAAAAAAAAGCATGCTAGTCAATTTCCGGAAAGTTGGTTGTTATTTTGTGCAATTTTGCTTAAATTATTAAGATGTGAAAAAGTGGTTAAGTTGATATATTTATGCATCTTTATGTTATATATGCTAGTTGCACAATTTATCAATTATGGTTCTTTGTTATGAAAATAGAACGAGTTAAGAATTTTATAAATATATATATACTTAAGTTGTCGTATTTGCAGATGTCTCGCCGAACTAGACAACGCGTGGGGGAGGGCGCCAGTTCTTCTACCCAACCGAGGGTAGAATGGAACCCGGACTTCAATCTTTCACAACATCCAGCGAACATTCGACGACAACTGTTCATGACAAAGAAATTCTCCGGCAAAGTGTTAGTCGAAAAAAGAGTTAAGAAAGACGAGTTTGAGAATTATGGGGTAGT
>JAANYP010009384.1:0-11953 GCA_020465985.1 Centrapalus pauciflorus | reverse complement strand
ATTCTACGTAGATTGCATGACATTCTACGTAGATTGTACATAGAATATGTTCGTCGATACTCTACGTAGATTGCATGTCATTCTACGTAGATTGCATGTCATTCTACCGAGATTGAATGTCATTCTACGTAGATTGAATGTCATTCTACGTAGATTGCGTGACATTCTATGTAGAGTATTGACGAACATATTCTATGTACAATCTACGTACATTGGACAGATTCATTTTCCATATTTTATAATTAAAATTATTTGTAAGATATTATATTTATAATGAATGTAATAGTTATTAGATGTTTTACATGATAATCTATGTTGATTACATGACAATTTACGTAGATTACATCATAATCTACATAGAATATAATACAATACTACTTGTAAAAAATCACACATAATCTATGTAAAATGTTATGTTTCTTATATATTTAATATATTTTTATATTTCTTATACATTTCTATATCTTTTTATGTAGATTAACATTACTATTCAATGTGTTTTTGGTATATTTTATCATGTAATAATCTACGTAGAATATATGATAATTGACATTCTACACGACATTCTACGTAGATTGCATGTCATTCTACGTATATTGCATGTCATTCTACGTAGATTGAATGTCATTCTACGTAGAATGCATGACATAATATGTAGATTGTACATATAATATGTCCGTCGATACCCTACATAGAATATGACAGATTCATTTTTCATGTTTTATAATGAAGATTATTTGTAAGATATTAGATTTATAATGATTGTAATAGTTATTGGATGTTTTACATGATAATCTACATAGATTAAATGATAATCTAAATAGAATATAATAGAAGACTACTTGTAAAAAATCACACATAATCTATGTAGAATGTTATGTTTCTTATATATTTCATATATTTATATATTTTTTATACATTTCTATATCTTTTTATGTAGATTAACATTACTATTCAATGTCTTTTTAGTATATTTTATATCAGTTGCATATCAAGTGTTTAATAAAATATCTAAATGAAATCTTTTTTTTTTTGTTTCAATGTGTTTTTGATATATTTTATCAGGTAATCTACGTAGAATATATGATATTTGACATTCTACACGACATTCTACGTAGATTGCATGTCATTCTACGTAGAATGCATGTCATTCTACGTAGAATGCATGACATTCTACGTAGATTGTACATAGAATATGTTCGTTAACATATTCTATATAGAAAAAAAAAAATTCTATATAGACATATAATATTTCTATATAAAATACGTTATTTTTTAGCAATTAAATAATTTTCTATATAGAAAAGATAATTTTTTTTTTATAGAAAACGTTTTTTTACTTTAAAAAATCAATTATAATGAAAGAAAAATAAAATGAAAATGAAAAAAAAAGTAAGAGAGAGAAAGAGAAAAAGCAGATTTTTTTCTTCCAAAAATATCATTTTCACACATTTTCAAGATTCTCCACTATCAGAGTTCAAAATAATTACAAAATTGTCATCCAATATATCAACCATTGATTATCATTAATCCAAAGGCCATAAAAGGTTCTTAGGTTCCCACATTTTTTATGGTTCTTAGAAGAACCCTCCCCTATATATATAGTCTTTAAACTTGAAACATGCATATTATAACTATATTTATTTACTATAATTAATATCTGAAAATAAATATTTATTTATTAATATAACATAAATTTTTTTTAATTAATCATATTAAGTATAAAATGTTGACAAATTAGATATATTTTTTCGTTCATATGTGTCATATGTTTTCAATAATAAATATTCAGCAAATTTATTGGTTTTTAAAATTTAAATTAGTTTAAATAATTTTACAATCTACTTTCTTTCTTAAAATTTTCTATTATTATTACTTATTAATACCAAATATAACCAATTTTAAAATTATTATTTTTATCAATTTTAAAACAATATGAATATAAAATGAATTGTGAAAATATAATAGTCTTCAAATAAATAGCACACTTAATAATCTAATACTTAAATCACAAAATAAAAATATTATGTTAAGTTTAACACCAAAATATTATAAATTGTTCAATTAATTTTATATGATAAAAGTTTCAGATATCTTTTTATTTTAAATATTTATCGATAACCTATAAATAGTATTAAAATAGTATATATATATATATATACTCAATTCTCTTGAAGCTATGTGTCATTATCGGTGTTATTTCTAATTTTTAAAAATCACAAATGATATTTAAATTATATCTATCCAAATATAATATAATCTATTTTAAATTTCATATCAAACCAAATTCAATAAAATCTAAGACTCTAATAAAGTTTAAAAAATATTAAAAAATAATTTTATCCATTATATTTGGAAATATAAAAAAGTAATAGGTCATGATAAATAATAATATCATTATCGTATACTTTTATTAAAAAAAATTATATTTACCAATTAGTTTATCATATTTTTATATATATAACAAAATATTAAAAGTATCCGCGTAATACGCGGGTAAATAAACTAGTATATAATTATATTACATAGTAAAGTTAATAAAAAGTTAATATTATATATAATAAGGGAGCGGGGAGCCAAGCTCGAGCCTACGAAATCATTCACGAGCGCCCGAGCTTTACATACAAAGTTCAAAATGAGCCGAGCTCAAGCCTGATGCTTTTAGATGAGCCAAGCTCAACTCGTTTACACCCTATAAAACACACTAATCTGCACTATTGCATAGATGAGTCACCTAGACTGAAGAAACAATAGAGTGCACAGTGGTTACTGAGGCTAGAATCTACACTGGCAAGATATTCTAAACATTCAAAGGGAATATGAGAAAGAGGTTGGTGGTTCCAGACTTCCATCAATCATTGACACATTATCATTTGTATCAACAACATATGCTGTGTAAATTGCTATCTGTTACGATCCTTGGGCTTCCTGATTTCCGTCTGTTGTCCAATGCTTTATTTCAACACTCTTCGACAAGTGTTTGTGTGTAATTGCCTTCTCCTTCTTGTTATATATATCTTTCCTAGTTTACCTTGGATAGGTATGCCTATAATTTAGTTCTTATATATATTCACTTTCACTGTGGTATGCCTTCGATGGCTTAATGCAATACTTAAAGTAGTTGTGAACAGTTAAAAGTAGTTCTCTTCTATGTTTGTAACACCAAAACCTAAACCAATTGCATAGACACTATGAAGTCAATAAGTAGTACAAAGATCTTCCTGAAGTACCCATCACAGAAGTACCTCTTAAAAAGCGAGCGAAAGTGGGAGGTCGAAAAAAAGGGCAAGTGAAGTCATTAATGGAAAACTGCATGGACATTATCAACAATCTAGAGCAGCAAGTTTTTAGAACACCATCAATTGCAGGTGTCCATGCAGCCTAATGCATGAAGGTTTCTATGTATTCGTTCATTGTACGTTAACTACATTTACATTAGCTTCTTCCTATTATCCATTATTACTTGGCATCCTGTGTTCTATTCTTCAGTATCAATACTTGAAACAAAGTAGCCATAGACCAAATTGGATCTCAAGACTCCAAAACTTGTGAATCTTGTAATTGATGTATGGATTAATCATTTTAACAGTATCATCCTTTTATGGCTTTTTGACTTTTGAGGTTGCACATTTTGTATAAACAATATTATTATAAAATATGAACTATTAGAAACATGATAAATACTGATCCAACCACTTTAAAAAAAACTGAGGATGAGTGCAATTGTATAAACCCAATAAAAAATGGGCAAGTGCAATTGCATAAACCCTAAAAATCAAATCTTATGAAGTTACGATCTAAAAATAAACCACTTAACCAAGTATAAACGCTGTAAATTATAGTGCAACAGCATGAACCCTCAAAATCTTAAAAAAATAATACCTCAAGGTCAGTGGTTAAAGATAGGCGTGTCCAGGGCTGAATTGCTTTTTGCTGTTTCTTTTTTTCAGCCGAGGCTACAAGGGACAGACGACCGACTTGAGGCTGTTTCTGTTTGCGTGTTTTGTTTTCTTTTTTCCCTTGCCTGATCCAATCAATTCAAATGGGCTTTGTTAATTTGGTCAATTAAAGAATCAATTCAATTGTTCAAATGGGCTACTAAATCAAAACATGGTTACAGTATTACATGGGCTATTAAATAACATGAGAAATGATATACAATAACATGAAATGACAATGACATACGAGCATATGTAGTGTGGAGAAGACAAATAAACAACCAATACATAAAATAGAGCATCAAGAGTCCAACATGTGCAACAAAGTGATTTACAACTTCCACTGTTCCACATGTCCAACTTTGTAGTAACATTAATTTCCTTTAGGCACAATTCACACACTTTTCATCACCCCTCAACATAAATATTCTCAAGAACCAAACTGGTACATACAACAACCCCCAAGTTTTCCCCATCTGACTATTCCTAAACTAGTAAACAAGAATTCAAAACCGAATCCATATCAAAGATGTTACATAGCTCAAATTTTCATAAAATCTCTCATAATAAAAAAAGTTAACACCAATTCTTTATTTGCAATTTATTATGAAGCATTTGATCAAACATATGGAGTGCAAAATCAACAGTTAAAACATTGAAAATCCACATGATTGTATGCACACAATTAACTAAAGTGTTAATCTCAACAGAATACCATTACTCTTATAAATCCAAAAGTTTGCAGATCACACACCACAATATAAAGTATTAGCATTTCTCATCCCATGTAACTAAATAGCAGAAGCAAAATTCGATTTAAGCAAACATGTTGATCCATTTTGAGCTAATTTCATATTGGCATACTAAAGACGGAAACATATAAATAGAGACGGAAACAAAAAGGAAAGAATAATGATGAAGATGACAGAATGGAGGAGGAAGAAGGTAACGGATTAGCATACCTTCACCGATCTGCCTCCCACAGATTGTTAAACCCTGTGACTGTGAGTCGAATAGAAGAACCAAGAAGATGACAGAAGAGGAAAATGACGGTTCTGGAGGAGATGGGCTATGGAAGTGAACGAGGGCTGAATCTGGAGAGTGAACCCGTTAACTCTTTAATACCCAACCAAACGGATATTGGTATTTGAGTTGTTTAATTGCCGAAAGATTTTAACTTTTTGTTTTATAAATCTCGTTCAAATTTTCTGGGATTCATTTGATTTGGATTTAAAATCTTGTGTTTGGTTCGCATAAAATCTCATCTTTTTTTATTATTTAAACCCAACATTCTCCTATATTTTAAATCCCAACTAGTTTATAACCCACGTATTACGTGGATATTTTTAATTAAAATTATTTATATAAAATGTATATGAGTAAAAATAAAAACATACATAAATAATAATTGTGTTTACTTTTTATTATTTACAGATTAAAAAATAAAGTATATTTATCTTTTTAAAAATATCAAATTGTATTTATATTTTATTTTTATAATTGTAATTATCTTTTTGGTGAACGTAGAGGTGACACATGACATTTGAGGTTTTCCTTTATTATACATAATAATAATAATAATAATAATAATAATAATAATAATTTCCACAACTAAATTATTACATTTGGATCTAATTATGATTATTATGGATAATAATGATAGATATTTATTATAGGTTAACATTAATTTTAAATGTTACAAAATCTAATTATTACTAATTAATTAATGAAAAAAATAAAGTCAAAATTTAATGCAATTAAGTTAAGGTGTTAAATTTGGAAAAGGGGGTGGAAAAATAAAATTTTCTTGTATTGTAAAAGTGACGTGTGACATGAATTGTTTTGTTTTATTATAATATATAGGTTAATCAACTCATGTATTACATGGGTTGATTTAGAAAATACATATTTTTTTATATTTTAATAAATTATTATAAAATTTATATATAATTAAAATAAAAAAATTTGAAAGCTAGTTAAATTAAAGATAAAAAATACTTACTTGTTTGATATTAAATAAAAAATATTATTATATTGTATTATTAAAAACAGATAACATGTGTTTGCAAAAAATGTTTCTTTTAATTTTTATTAAATTCAAATATGAAATATCAATGTAAGAGACAAAAAACTTCAATTACGTGAATGTGTAAATACTTTGAAAATGATAAAATATACAAATGGAATATCTGAAAATCAACAATCAATTTTTATCATATTCACAATTGAAGTTTTATCAATTAAATTTTAAATCTTGTTAGCAAACTAATTAACAAAAAATTATAACTTTATTTACTACACTTCTACATTTAAATCCAAATTTTTACATTTGAATTTAACTACGATCATTAAGGATAATAATGACACATATTTATTTTAGGTAAATATTATTTCATTAATGAAAAATTAAAATCAAAATCTAATGTAATTAAGTTAAGGTGGTAAATTTGGAAAATGAATTAAAAAAATGGCATATGTATAATTATTGATTTTAATTAAGGATATAAGAGACATTTCATAAATAATTATGAGTTGTCATTAATCTGGACCATTGATTTATTTCCATCCAATGGTCCAGAAACTCCATGTGGTTTTCTTGTTATATATATTATAGATAAATTTTTTATCATATTCACTATTGAAGTTTTATCAATTAAATTTTAAATATTGTTAGCAAAACTTTATTTACTACACTTCTACATTTAAATCCAAATTTTTACATTTGAATTTAACTACGATCAAAAAGGATAATAATGACACATATTTATTTTAGGTAAATATTAATTCATTAATGAAAAATTAAAATCAAAATCTAATGTAATTAAGTTAAGGTGGTAAATTTGGAAAATGAATTAAAAAAATGGCATATGTATAATTATTGATTTTAATTAAGGGTATAAGAGACATTTCATAAATAATTATGAGTTGTCATTAATCTGGACCATTGATTTCTTTCCATCCAATGGTCCAGAAACTCCATGTGGTTTTCTTATTATATATAGTATAGATTACCTTACATTGTTCAGATTAGCAAATTTTTTTCTAAAATATAACGTATATTATTTGACAAAATCCTGATAAATGCAAATGTTGCATAATGCAAATCCTTTGACAAAATGCAAATCACACAAATAAAAAAATCTGTGAATCAAACGCCCCCATACTTACTGGTTTAAACCAATATAAATATAAATTTTTTTTGTAATAATTTAATAAATATAATATGTATCTAGTTTATTAAAAATTAAATTCAACTTTAATATTTATAATATTTTTTAAAATATCATGACAAAATTTAATAATTTATAATACTCTAACTTCACTTTATTTTCTATACACATGCGAAATTACTTTAATATTAAAAAACTAAAATAAAATTGTATGCTAAAACTACATTTAAACACATAAATTATTAACATTAGACTCGTCTAAACAGAAAGTTCAAAAAATATAGTTAGATCTACTTATTATTACAATGAGATCAATCATCAAAAATTTTAAAATAATAACCAAAATACGCAATCTAAATCTAGCTTATAAAAAGACATAAACATTAACTTTTAACAAAAAATTTTAATTACTATAATTTTTTATTTTTAAATTGCCGTTTGATATCATTATACATTAAAAAAAAAACATCTGCCCTCTAATTATAAACCATGAATTATATTTGATTTTGTTATACCGATATAATATAACATGGTATAGAAAATTATATATTTTAATTTAGAAATAAACACCAAAATATTAAGTTTTCTATTATAAAAATGATTTAAAATACAGTGGGTTAAATATTAAGGTATTTTAAATACAATTTATAATTCTCAAAGTGATAAATTGATAAAATTAGACATCTAATTATGAAAAAAAGATAGAAAATCAAAATATTAGAATGATGAAGGGTGACATGTGACAAAAGAATTTTTTTTAAATTAATATATATAGATATAGATTTGGTAAAAATAGAAACCATTCTGTTATTAGTATTTGCAACCCTTTCTGATTATTCGTTTTGAGAAACGAAAAGAAATACAAATCATAATTCTTATTTTTAGTTTTCCAAACAAAAAAAATCATTCTATTATTCTAGTTTTTCGAATGAAATCATGCCCTTTTATTTTTTCTCCAAACGAAAAACCTACAAACAGTTTCGTTTTAAAGTTTTTCCTAAATACGAAATAGGGTGTAGTCTTTTGTTCGGAAAAACTAAAAAATGGAATGACTTGTGTTTTTTTACGATATGAAAAAGTTAAAACTAAAAATTAATAAAAATTAACGGTTCGAAGTTTTTGTTCGGAAAAACTAAAAACAAAATGGTTTGTCGTTTTTCATTCAAAAAAACCAAATAATGAAATTATTCGTATTTTTTGACTTTTAGATTATTTTAACCACTACGTTTTTAATTTTTTCCCATCATAAAAAATACAAGTCATTCCATTTTTTTAGTTTTTTAGAACAAAAAGAATACACACTATTACGTATTTAGGAAAAAAGTTAAAAAAGGTAATAGTTCGTAGTTTTTTGGTTCGGAGAAAAAAAATAAAAGGAAACGGTTTCGTTCGAAAAACTAGAAAAATAGAATGATTTTTTTTTGTTTGGAAAAACTGAAAATCATAATTATTCGTAGTTTTTTCGTTTGCAAAAACTAATAACAAAATGATTTGTATTTCTTTTCGTTTCCCAAAACAAATAATCAGAAAGGATTGAATTTTTGGTTAAAAAAAAAGTATTGGTTTTCATATTTTTTGCGTTTAGAAAATGAAAAAACTTAAAACAAGAATTGTTTGCAACTTTTTTCGTTTGAAAAAAACTAATAAAAGTTTAAGGTTTAAAATTTTTTGGTTTGAAAAACTACATTATAAAATGTTTGTATTTTTTCTTTTGTAAAAACTAAAAAATAAAATTAATTCTACTTTGATACAATTGTTTATAATAAAAGAAATAAATAAGTTTGTAATTTAAATTAAATAATATAGTAAAATAAAAAAAGTTAATATTTAAAAAGTTAAATTAATAATAAATAATAATAGAAGAATTAAATAAAAAAATTTATATGAGGGACCAAAACTAAAATAAAGTACAAAATTGAAGGACCAAAATTTATTAAAGAAATGGGTAAAGATGATCATTATAAAAAGATTTAATCATTTGATTGTTAAAGTTAACAGTAGATGGATCAATTTTGCAAGTAAACAGTGAAAATAATGAACGTTTATGCAAAATTGAAAGGGTTAATTGCGTTAAAAGGTAACCTACTGTTACAGTTTTTTTAATTTGGGTAATATACTAATTTTTTTCTAATTAAGGTAACATATTTCCAAATCAAGTCAATCAAGGTTACCATATCGGATTGAAATGTAAAAAAAACTGATGTGACAGTTTGTTTTTCCAGTCAACATTTTTTTTTACAGAAATGACAGTTTAACTGTTATATGATGTGCACTATTTTGTGCAATTTAAAAGTATTTTTGATAATATTTTGTTATTTTGAGCAAATTTAAAACTAATTAAGCAATATCAGAAATTAAAAAAACTGATGACTGGATGAAGTAACTGTCATATCAGTAATTTTTACCTTTCAATCCGATACGATTACCTTGATTGACTTGATTTGGAAATTATGTTACCTCAAATAGAAAAAAAATTTAATATGTTACCCAAATTGAAAAACAGTGATAATAAATTATTTTTTGACATAATTAACCCAAAAACTACGATGAATCATATCTATCCAAAGTTTTAAGTAAACTAATTAGTGTAATTTACTCGAACTTTTAAAATGAAAGATATTATCACCGGTAAAATTAAAAATCCCCAAATTCGAAAGGTCGAACAAGCAAATGGAAAATGTAAAGGAAAAAGGTAGTCACCACTACTACTAGAGGGACGAATGAATCACCGCTACCATAAATTTGTTTCAAATTTCAAATTCACTGCCTCGATTTCTCTCCTCACCCTTTTGATCACTAGCTCTCTCTGTGTTCGTTAATGGAGTTCCCGCCCGATCACAACAATGGAAGTGCAAGTGGGCCTCAAGTTTCATCAACCGTAGCGGGAGAACAACGTCGTGTTGGTCTGGTTTATGATGAACGAATGTGTAAGCATTCGACACCTACAGGCGAAATTCATCCGGAAAACCCCAATCGTATTCGTGCTATCTGGAGCAAACTACTGTCTGCTAAAATTCCTGAGAGGTTAGTTCTTTCACTCACATGTGGATATGTTGAGTACATGTAATTGTAAGCTTTGTTTTGGTGCAATTCCATGCGTTTTTTAGAAAATTCTAGTGTTAGATAGCTTGTAATGGACATAAATTTTTTTTCCTCAAATTTTAGTTACTGTTTTTTAAACGAAAATTTTTATTTTTTTAAAAAATTAGTTGGATGATAGCAAAAACCTTAAACGCGATTCTATTTACAGCTACAATATACTTGTCATGAAACTAAAGGTTTTGAAAGCTGTACTGATTATCATCCATGAAAGGATATATATACAAAATAAATACAATAATCTTCCATAATTAGAGGGAAATATAATAAAAATATACATGATTTATGAAAAAGAGAATTGGGAGTATACGAGAATATATGGTTTCCTTCACTTTCTGTGAAGTTGGAGTGTCAAGATCTCGAACACCCAACTTGCGAAAAAGAAAACGCAAACGCGCCGTTCCAAGGGCCTTGGTGAGGATGGCTGCCATTTGATTTGTTGTGTTGATGTATGAAGGTTTGATTTCTTGTGACTCAATTCTTTCATGTACAAAGTAGCAATCCATTTCAACATGTTTTATTCGTTCGTGAACACTGGGTTGTTGGTGATTTGGTGTGCCGCTTGGTTGTAACAATAAAGTGGAGTAGGTCCCAGGTGCTACCGTGAGATCACCTAATAGCCAACATTACCATAAAGCCTCACTCACTATGGTGGCTATGGACCGATACTCTGTTTCCACTGAAGATCTGGAAACAACATATTATTTCTTCGTTTGCCAAGATATCAATGCTCCTCCGCACAAAATTAAACAACGTGTGAATGCACATCCGAGCTAATCCGCATCGTAAAATGCTGTTAGGCTTAAATCTCCATTTGCAGGGAAAAAAATTCCTTGGCCACGAGTGGATTTTAGGTAAAGCAAAACTCCTACGATAACTTCCTTATGTTGTTGACGAGGATCATACGTGAAGTGACTGAGCACATTGATAGCAAAAGAAATACGAGTATCAGGATTTGTAACCTGTAAATAAAGTAGTCTATCAACCAATCATGAATCTCCTATGTTGTGCAAAATCCACTGGCGGACTATCAGTCTCTTTGTCTACGAGGAGGTTGTGCTCCATCTGGAGGTTAGATCACAAACATGTATGTTCATTGGCTTAACACAAGGCCATCAGGAGTGCAAGCCACTTTGATTCCCCATAAATACTTTAAAGGCCCCAAACTTTTGATGCTAAAACGTTCATCAAGATGTGATTTTTACTTCATTAATTCTGTCATCATTGTTTCTTATTATGATGATCGACATATATGAGAGCAACAACATAGATCACACTTCCTTTGTAGATGAAAAGGAAGTGGTCTGCTCGTGACTGTCGGAAGCCAAGATCTAATAGTGCTCCTGTGAATTTATGATGCCAATTAATAGACGCTTGGTGTAGACCATAAATGGTTTTTTGCAAGCGATCTACCCTTGTATCCCCTTTCTTGACAAAACCTTGAGGAACATTCATGTATACTTCCTCTTCAAGACCTCTTCAAGATCTCCATGTAAGAAGTCATTATTTACATTCAATTGGTGGATTGCCCAAAATTTTCTTGGTTGCTACTGCAAGTAAGCTTCGGATTGTGACAACCTTAGCAACTAGTGCAAAGGTTTCGCAAAACTCAATTCCTTATTGCAACCAAACACGCTTTACATTGCTTTACTTCTCCTATGCTTATAGTTGATTTTGTATACCCAGTTTGGTTCAAAGGCACGTTTTGGTGGCAAATTATCGAGAGTCAAAGTTTTATTTTCATCA
>JAANYP010009383.1:0-14124 GCA_020465985.1 Centrapalus pauciflorus | reverse complement strand
GTGTTTGAATCCATTTAATATAATTATGTCAAAACTACTTAGTTGGATAGTGAATTATTTAATTATTGCATCTTGTAGCATCGTAGTTTTATTTTAGAAAAATGAAAGAGTTGTGGAGGGGTGTGTTTTGTAATTGGGTAGGAGTTAGAGGGTTGGGGTGGCCAAAGGCCAAAACCCTTCCCCTCTTGTCTTCAAAACCGTCCAAACACACCAACACACACACACATTCACATATTTTCATCTTTTGGGAGAAGAGAAGAGAGAAAAGAGAGAGTTGGAGCTAGGGTTTGGAATTGCTTCATTTTGGTGGATGATTTGGTGAATATTGGAAGCATATTGAAGGTATAATCATCTATACTCTTCTCCATCTTCTTCATCTTCTCCATCTCTCCATTTCTCCATTGATGGAGAATGGAACCCTAAGTGGGTTTTGTTGGGTTGAGTTAATAAATGACTCAAAAATCACGTATTGGTTAATGTTTATGGTTTATAACCTTATTTGAGTCATAAATTCGTAATGTATTGGGTTGGATTGGTGATTTGAGTGAAAACCCAAATTAGAGCTTCCATTGAGCTCAAATGGTGGATGAAATGGGTTATCGTGTTTTTGCATATTTCGTATGATACATTATGGTCCAAACATGTTATTTATAGCAATGGAAGTAAATAGAAGCCAGTAGGAACTCAATTAGAGTTTTGAAGGCTTAGTTCGGGTTTTGGTCATTTGGAACCCGTTTGGAGTTCGTATGAACTCCATGAAGCAATAAAATGCTATGTTATAGTATAATGTGTTTGGAAAGTTTTCAATTGTGTTATTAAAGTGTTTACTTAAGTTGGAAAACACAAAATATGTGCAAGAACTCAAAATGGCGTTTTAAGGCTAAACCGCACGCCAAGTGTTCGGTGAAATGCCTCAATGAGTTCCAAAACATTTTGGGATTTTGTTTTATGCTTAGACATAATTTGAATGTCTAAACATGGTCCAAATATGTTTAATATGGCTATGGGATTGGTTGGAATTGAATCCAAGCTCAATTGGAGCTCGGTGTCATCGGTTTGAGTTTTCGTTCATTTTCGGACTCGTTCGGAGTCCGTATGAACTCCGTGGGATCATGGAATGTTATGAAATGGTTCTAATATGTTTAGAGGTGTCTAAGTTACCTTAATATGCTATTTATATTGTTGGTAAAGTCCCTCCAAAGTTACGAAAACGTTTATGGAAGTTTTGGGGACTTTAAGTGCATTTGTGTCAAAAAAAAAATGACCTGGGAGCTGTCCAAGAGGGGGGGTAGCAGCGCAAATAACATCATGGTCGCTCCATGACCATGTTTCTGGTCCAAAAATTGATTTTACATGGTTGGGGGTCGATGCTTGGGTCTTATACGTTCATTACGCCTCTAAATTAAGTGTTTAAAGGGGTTTGAGGGACTTTGATCCATTCTGGAACTTGTAGGGCCTCATATGGACTTAGTACTTTCGGTTTGATGTCCCAATACTCTTAGGCCACTCTTAGGGGCTTATATTGTGTTCGGGGGCTTACGGGTGCGCGTTATGAATGCTTTTAGGTGAATCGAGTCGAAAGGAGCTTGATTTCAAGCTTTAGCCATTCTTGGGGCTAATGTGACTTCGTTGGAAGGCTTGGGAATCCTATAAACCGATCACTGTGAGTTCTAGCATTAGTGTTACATAATGTTCGTCTATATTGTTGTTTTGCCTCATTGAACATGTTGTTGAGCTAATTGTTGATAGTAGTCTATTTGCTCTCATGTTGATTCACTGGACATATGTGAGGCACCTTGGACCCCACCATACTTGATATGATTTCATTTGATATCACCTAGAGTTGAGTTAATTGTTGATATTGTGATAGAAGATGCATATGTACCCTCAATTCTCACATGTATGATTATTTGGGCATATGTGAGGCACGTTGGACCTCACCATGCTGGATATGCTTTGTAGAACTATACATCACTGGACACTCTGTGGAGTTATTTGTTAATGCACTGATAGTGTTGTGTAAATTCCTTCATTTCTTTTATGAATGCTTTATTTGGGCATACGGGAGGCACCTTGGACCTCACCATACTCGATATGCTTTGAAGAGATATGCCTCGTGGAATACCTTGTGGAGCCATTTGTTGACATATTGATAGTTGTGTCTATTTGATTTCTTTCCTTCTATGAAAGATTTGTTTGGACTTATGTGAGGCACATTGGACCTCACTATAATTGATATACTTTGTGAAGCCATACCTTGTTGAATACTTTGAGGAGCTATGGGTGACATATTGATAATTGTTGTATACTTGATTTCTTTTCTCCTAAGAAAGATTTGTTTGGGCTTATGTGAGGCACATTGGACCTCACTATACTTGAGGTGCTTTGTGGAGCTATACCTCGTTCAATACCTTGTGGAGCTAACTGTTGACATGTTGATGGTTGTTGCATACTTGCTTTCATTCCTTCTGTGAATGATTTATTTGGGCTTGGGTGAGGCACGTTGGACCTCACCATGCTTGATATGCTCCAAATGACCTCACCTGGATATCCATGGAAATGTTGGACTAGCTCTAAGTCTAAATTGAGCAACATGTTGGACTAGCTCTAAGTCTAAATTGAGCAATAATGTTGGGCTAGCTCTAGGCCTAAATTGAGCAATAATGTTGGGCTAGCTCTAAGCCTAAATTGAGCAAGACGTTGGACTAGCTCTAAGTCTAAATTGAGCAATATTGGGCTAGCTCTAAGCCTAAATTGAGCAATAATGTTGGGCCAGCTCTAAGCCTAAATTGAGCACTTGATCTTCTTGGTTATCGGACATACTCGTCGCTTATCATTGCATGCATGTATATTATGTATTCCTTCTAATCTAGCAACTTACTCAACTTTGTTGACCCCCTTTTAGTTGTTGACCTTTCAGGATAAAAGAAAGGGCCATGCTGGACCATATCGATAATGGGTTGGACTTTGAATAGCGGCTCCATTGTTTTCGCATGTCTTTGTTAAAGCTTTGGGTGGGGATTTAGTAGACTCCCGCTTTGGTATATACGCATGAATGAATTTAGTTTTATCCATGGTTAAGTATTTTGGATGTTTAAAAATTGTAAATCCCTACTACTTCGATCCATGATACCTCACACTTTGGTCATTATTAGGTGACAAAGTGGGAAGTATCATGTTGATGGCTTTTGAATAATGAAAATTTAAATTTGACCACATTTCCGCAAGTATATTCTGATAATTATTGTTAATTGTTCGTGAAACATCTATTTTAGTTGGAATGATGTTTCAAACATTGTGAAGTAAAAACATCATCCATGATAATAACCAACATGTGAGTATGAATGTATGTTCTTAACTTTTGTATAATAATGGTTGAGTGATCTTCATTGTTTTATGAATGTATCTTTTGGTACCAAATCTTATTTGCGTAATATTTTAATACTTGACTCATACTCATGTCTTAATTTCTATAAATTCTCAAGGGAGTGATCCTTTAATAGTTTTATATTAATTAAGGAGTTAAGCTATTTGATAGTCCTCCGGCTCCGCAATAGTGTGATTGTTGCTTCAGTCAATCGGTGGTTGCTTTGGTTATGATGTTTTCTTTTGAATATTGTCTATTGACGTGGCCAATGGCCGATATACAATTTACTTTTTTGCACCTTTTATCCTTAAATAGACTAAAATTTAGTATGGTTGTTTACTTTGAAGTATTTAGTTTGATATTAATCAATGGTAGGTTTAAATTTCATAATTTAAGTTCATATATATTTCATAGTTCATATTTCAATTTTTTTTGGCACTCTCTGATGATATGCATTTCATGGCACGGAGTTGTAGCTGGTCCTTCATTTCCAGCTTCACTCATACTTGCATAATTGATTGGCACTGCACAAAAGCTGGCGGTCTACCATCATTGCCAATCGCAACATTCATGGAGTCTCTTTTCACGCCCTTTTGCTTCGTGCTTCGTGTTTTATGCTTTATTGCAAATGTTTGTGCATTTTCTTTCATTGAGGACAATGAAATCCTTAAGTTTGGGAAGGAGGGTTACATAACCCTTATTACATATTTTTGTCCCGCCATCTCTATATTGTCAAGTTAAGCATGAAATGCATGTTTAGTTTGGGACAAATTTTGGGGAAAATGTTTTTCAAAATAAACTTTCAAGTAATATCAAATATCATCTTGCATCATTATCTCTTTTGGATTGTATGTTTTGAAAATAAATCAAACAAGTGATGTAAGTTGATGAATGGGGATATCTTTGGGTTCAATATTTCATGTTTAATTGTTTAATAATCAAAGCTTGCACAACATAACTCATGTTCCTTTCATTTCGTAAGATTTGAGCCTTTAAGAGCATTCATGATATATTAGTTGCTCAAAATTCATTTGGTTATGTGTGTGCCGATTGTTACTATTCATGGTAGAACTTGCCGGTTTTGATGCTTTTCAAGAACACATCTCTTGTTATTATTGCATTCATGTGATAGAGACATTTAGGTCTTACACCCCTCTTTTTAGCCCTTTATTTCTTTTCCTTTTTGCCTTAACATCCCCTAGAAGCCAAGTTGAGCCTTAACCCTTTTTGTTGTGTTAAAACCCATTAGCTTTTAGTCTTTCTATCCTTTTAACTTGAGCCACCCTTAGCCCAATTTCTATGTTGTCAAAATTAGGAGTTAGCTATCTTAGTAGAATAGACACTTGAAGTATATACTTGTATATAGTAGTCTTTTCAAAGTGTTTGTACACATGCTTTGAAAGTGGCTGATGAAAAAAAAGTGAAAATGCAGAAAAGAAAAAGAAAAAGAGCATGATAGATACATAGTAATGTAGATATAGTGTATTTTCAATTGAGTTGTTATAGCTAGAAGAATGGAAGGCTATAAATTGCCAAATCAAAAGTAGTGGAGTCCATTTTGTATAGTTGCCTAACTTTGGATAGATGGTGTCTCGTATTGCTTACTTAGTTAATTTCTTTATCTTTGATTAATTTTAGTTGGGCTAATTTCGTCACTTAACCAAAAGTTGCTCACCTAAACCCAAGCCCCGTTACAACCCTTGAAAAGACCTCTTGATGTTTTCAATTCAATAAGAAAGAGTTGGAGATTAGATTGATTGGCAAGCCTATGCTCATGATAGTTTCAATTTTGTGTAATGAGAGTGCACTTTGATTTCGCCTAAACACCGAGTGCTTGAGTGTCTTTATTTTCCGTGAGGTGTTTAGCTTTGAATATTAATCATGATGACTTGAATTGTGAAAACCATGTATGCTTATTTGGATTCTTGCATTTTGCTTCAAAATTTATCCTTCAAAGTATACAATCCAATAAGGGAATATTATGTTCTATGATATTGATTGAGTGCTTGAAAGTTTAAAATGCTTCTCTTAGAGTCAACCATATCCCCTATCTAATGTGTATTTTGATGCTTGCTTGAGGACAAGTAATTATCAAGTGTGGGGATGTTTGATATTGTCATTTTTGTATATATTTATCAGGCGATATTTGTTTTGATTTACACCTTAATATTGCTTATAGTACTCTTTTTGAGCAAATTTTGGTATTTAGTTGGAATTTTGTTATTTGGAGCAGGTTTTGTAAAAAATTGTCCAACATAGATGTTCTAGAAAAAGCGCGGCGCGGTAATAGCAGCAGAAAACTCATCCTGAACCTGTCATTCAAAGCGCGACGCGCTTTTCAGGAGCGCGTCGTGTAAACGGCCTCCAGCAACTTGCAAGTTTTAAATTAATTTTAATGGAGGTCCAATAGGAAGTCGCCATTTAAAAGCGCAGCGCGCTCCAACAAAAACGCGGCGCGTAAATGGCCCAGTATAAAAATTCAGAAACTCGCTTTTTTAAAGCTGATTTCGGAAAAAGGGTTTGGTTGTGACGATTTTGGGCGATAAGAAGTGATTTGCTGCTCGATTTTTGAAGGGTTATCATCCAATTCAATCATCTAACACCAATTTCATCAATACGGGAGTGATTTCATCTTCATTTTGTCTTGATTTTGAGGTATTCAATGTTCATGGCAATTTGTGTTGTAAAACTCTTCAATATGATGGAGTAGTAACTTTTTGATCATTTGGGTATGAAATACCTTAACATTAGATGATGATTATGTAATACTTGGAATATTAATATGTTTAGTTGTTTATGGATGAATATAATGGTTTGTTTGCAAAAACATGTTTTGATTCATTTTAGATGTTGATTGGCCTTTGATGTGAGTTAGGGTTTAATAATATCTATTCTAAATGAAGTGATTTTTGATTGCTTTGTTTAAATCCTTTAACTTGTGAGAGTAATGGAAAATGGATATATAAATGTTTTGCTATGAATCATTATATTATTTGTGTAAGGATGTGAGTCTAATGCAAATTATGTGAACAATGTGAAGTAAAAACAGCATCCATGATAATAACCAATATGTGAGTATGAATGTATGTTCTTAACTTTTGTAAAATAATGGTTAAGTGATCTTCATTGTTTTATGAATGTATCTTTTGGTACCAAATTATTTGCGTAATATTTCGATACTTGAACTCATACTCATGTCTTAATTTGTACAAATTCTCAAGGGAGTGATCCTTTGATAGTTTTATATAAATTAAGGAGTTAAGCTATTTGATAGTCCTTAAGTGATCTTGGCTATTGAATAACTTAAGTAATAACATATTTTTACTCCAAGGCATTATCATTACTTAATCATCCATGTGTTAAGAGAAATAACCCCAAGTGATAATCCTTTAATTATCAAGTTTTAATCCTTCTTTCGTTGCTATTGTCAGATATTTGTGAACTCATTTGATAATCGAAATTTTAATGATAAATTCTTTACACATTATCGACTATCTAACTTTTAATCTACTTCTTATTGTTTTGCAAATCCAATTGTCACTGAGATCAACAACCCGAACTTACTTAGCTATACTAGTATACGATAGGTTCCGTTTTTATATTTAAAATAAAGGTGTGCTAGCTGCACATCATATATATATATATACATATATATATATATATATATATATATATATATATATATATATATATATATATATATATATGTATGTATGTATGTATGTATGTATGTATGTATGTATGTATGTATGTATGTATGTATGTATGTATGTATGTATGTATGTATGTATGTATGTATGTATGTATGTATGTATGTAGGGATGGGATCCATTGTGAACAAGTTATTCGTTGTGAACGTTGTGAACAAATAAAAAAAATACATATAATCATTCATATATATCAACAAGTGTTTGTAATATGATTCATATGATTCAAAAGGTTCATAGAAGTGTCTATTTAAGATTCAGAACATTCAAAAGGTTCATAGTACGTAGTTTTTATAACAAGATGCACAAGATGCATAAGATTCAACAAGATTCATGAGATTCGACAAATTAATTGGATTCAATAAAATCCATAGGATCCAATAAGATTAATGAGTTAATAGAAGGGTTCGGTAGTATTTTCAAAGATTCATAAGATTCAAAAGCTATTTTATGGTTGTTCACAATGTTCACAACGAATAAAGTGTTCACAAAAGATCCTTAGTCTATATATATATATATATATATATATATATATATATATATATATATATATATATATATATATATATATATATAATATGGTTCGAGAGAGTACCACCCATTGCAGCGCACCAGAATGTAACATTTAAAAAGACTTTTTTTTAAAATTTTTTTGCATAAACATGTTTTAATAGAGATTATGGAGATCATATGTAAATTTCACGCAAATCCGAACACTTTAAGTGCATGAAAACACGCATCACATAAATGCATGTTCACATGTCTTCAAAATTATGTAAGTGTGTGTTCACATCATTTTTTTGGAGCTAGGAGATGTGAATGTATGTGAAATTTACATATGATCTTCATAATCTCTATTAGAACATGTTTATGAAAAAAAATTTAAAAAAAGTTTTCTTAAAGGTGGTACCTTTAGGGCTTCTGGTGCCCTGCATAATGGGTGGTACTCTCTCGAACCATATTTTATATATATATATATATATATATATATATATATATATATATATATATATATATATATATATATATATATATAGAGAGAGAGAGAGAGAGAGAGAGAGAGAGAGAGAGATGGGATCATTGCAGAACCTTAATTTAGTGTAGAATCGTAGAACCAATATCGTCCATAGATTAGATTAACCTAATGGTCTTGATTAAAACCATAAAGTTTGGAATTAGTGAAAAAAAGATTGACATTAGTGATTTTTTAATTCTTTCAGTGGTAAAAAAGGAATACATTGGAAATAGCAAAAAGATTGACATTAGTAAAATAAATATCCTTTTTCTTTAAATTAAAATAACATTAATATGATTAATTGTTAAATCAAAAAAATTATACCATAAAAACGAGAATTTTATATTCTTTAAAACGAGACAGGTCATGATATATTTTTTTCGAAAAAATTTTACTTGTTAATTTTTCGTAAAAAAAAAGTTACTCAGATCACCATGCAATGTAGCATGGCCGGTATCATTCAATGTCGAATGACCACTTGATATCGTATATTCAACGTCGATGCAACACTGCATGTACATTCAAAATTAACAAAACCAAAATAATGGTCAAAATTAGTAGTCAAAAGTTGGTTGATTTAATTAGAACAGTAATGACATATTTTTTTCGAAAAAATTTTACGTGTTTATTTTTCGTAAAAACAAATATTACCAGACCACCATGCAATGTAGCATGACCGATATAATTCAATGTCGAATGAACACTTGATGTCGTATATCCAACGTCGATGCAACACTGCATGTACATTCAAAATTAACAAAACCAAAATAATGGTCAAAATTAGTAGTCAAAAGTTGGTTGATTTAATTAGAACAGTAATGACATATTTTTTTTGAAAAAATTTTACGTGTTTATTTTTTGTAAAAAAAAATATTACCAGACCACCATGCAATGTAGCATGACCGATACAATTCAATGTCGAATGAACACTTGATGTCGTATATCCAACGTCGATGAAACACTGCATGTACATTCAAAATTAACAAAACCAAAATAATAGTAAAAAGTAGTAGTCAAAAGTTGGTTGATTTAACTAGAACAGTAATGACATATTTTTTTCGAAAACATTTTACGTGTTTATTTTTCGTAAAAAAGATTTTTATCTAGACCTCCATTCAATATATTTTATAGAGATCATTCAATGTCGAATTACAGTTTATATCACACATTCAACACTACATGTACATTCGATATTAAAAGAGTCAAAAATGGTCAAAGTGGGCAGTCAAACTTGGTAGGCTACTATTAATTCTGTAACACCCTCAGACTAATTCACAATGCCACCTAATTACCACGTCAGCAAAGATATAATATAATAATCTATACACTATTCCCATACGTACACGCGGAAAACCCGATAATTTAAAACATTATTTTACACAAGAAACAGTCACGGAAGTCCCTGAATATTACACAACCTATCCGAAGTATATAAACAGTCCGCAAAATGTAACTACCTCTACGCGGGTAGCTAACTCCTCAATCACAGAATGTAAACTTACTTTGGTGCAGCAGGCCTACTAGCAGTCCGGTCACCTGGATTATACACAACAACACACACTGGGTCAGCTAACGCTGGTGAGAATGCAAGGGTTAGTGTACGATTATAAATCTCAATAAAAGTAAGCTCAATAATAAAACGTTCAGCGTTCTCTACTGAACAAGTATATGAGATCCCACATGATACTCAAATAGGTACTCAACTCGTGTGGACGAATCCACGTACCCAAATCCCTAGACCGCACAAAGCAGTCGTCAGGACTCAAAAGGGAATCGGGAGCGACCCGACCCCTGCCCAGCCGTACGGTTTAGTATCTCAACAGCTCAAGTGTCCCAAATCTCATATTAAAACACAGTTCTCAATAAAGCACAGTAATACATGCATGATAATATCTCAATAAAAACTCGTAAGAAAACTCATGATATCTCGTAAAAAGCTCAGTAAAAGATCATGCAAGTATTAATGAATAATCGTACAAGTATCTCAGAAAAACATGCAAACTCACATGCTCAGCTAGATAAACTAAGTCTCGGTTCCCTGCCCTTTCCCTACCCTGTCAACACGAGACCCTGAAATCACAATAACACAATCTCAACATCACAAACTCAGCCCAACAACTCTATACACAATTCTCAACAAATTTCGAGACCCCAAGGACCCAAATACACGACTCACAGAACCCGAAAACCCGACTCAAACCCTAGCCGCATCGCGGCCGAACTCAACCAATCGCGGCCGCACTGACTCTATCGCGGTCTCGGCCGCGCTGACCTCAAACTCGGCCGAGCTCACATCGCGGTCCGAGCTCGGGCTCAAACCGCCTGCGATCACCTCAAGAACATCGCGGCCCGCGATCAGGGGATCGCGGTCGCGCTCACGGACGAACAGTAGCAGTTATGCTCTGTTTCTGCACAGCCAGGGGATTTAATCCCCAAACCCGATTCCAGCTTATTTTTACCACAGATTTATGTTCGAATTTACTCAATACTATACATAAACCCAATTGAATCCATCACTTACAATTAACAACATCTAATCCATGATTTTAAGCTCAAAATTACCTCAATACTCAAATAAGAAGATGATGAAGGAATTGGTTGCTTGAATCACAATTTGAAGCCTTAATCTTTGCTGGAGGATGCTGGAAATCAATTCACACACAACACACTTTTCATCTCTGGTTTTGAAATGAATCCAAGAACAAAGGAAGCATCCAATATATACATTTTGGGTTTAACTCGGTCCGATACCCAAAAATCCGATCCCGATACCCCAAAATACAATTTTATATCTCCGGGTCCCAATTTAAATAACTAATCCAATGAAATAGTTCCACGTACCTATCTCAAAATCGGGATGTTACAGGTCCTCCCTCCTTATAAAGATTCTGTCCTCAGAATCTAGCTCGAAGCAAAGAGGTGAGGATAACGGCTGCGCATCTCTAACTCTGGCTCCCATGTGGCGCTGGTACCCTTATGGTGCTTCCATTGCACCAACACTAACGCCACCTCTTTATTACGCAACCTCTTCACTTTCCGATCTGTCACTGCCTCAGGCTGCTCGGCATATTGAAGTCTATCATCGACCTCAATCTCAGATAATGGCACTCGCTGATCATCACGGGCTAAACACTTACGAAGGTGACTAACATGAAAAGCATTATGCACTCCCGACAACTCTGAAGGCAAATCTAGACGATAAGCCTGATCCCCGATCCTCTCGATAACCTCGAATGGCCCAATATAACGCGGTCCCAACTTACCTCGCCTACGAAATCGAATAATACCCTTCCAGGGTGAGACTTTAAGCATCACGGAGTCTCCGACCTGAAACTCTAACTCAGACATCCGGCGATCTGCATAACTCTTCTGGCGACTCTGAGCTGTCCTAATCCGCTGCTGAATCATAGCGACCTTGTCACTAGTCTCCTGAAGAATCTCTGGTCCGCCGATAGGACGCTCCCCAACCTCTCCCCAACACACCGGAGTCAAACACTTACGCCCATAGAGAGCCTCGAATGGAGGCATGCCGATGGATGCATGGTAGCTGTTATTATACGCAAACTCGACAAGCGGCAAATGAAGATCCCAGCTACCTCCAAAATCAATCACACAAGCCCGCAGCATATCCTCCAGAGTCTGATTAGTTCGCTCCGTCTGACCCCCTGTCTGCGGATGATAAGCCGTACTCAACTGAACTCGGGTGCCCAACTCTCTCTGGAAGCTCTGCCAGAATCGCGATACAAATCGGCTATCTCGGTCAGACGTAATAGATCTCGGAACTCCATGTCTCGCAACAATCTCGCGGATGTAGAGGCGCGCCAACTGATCCATCGTAATAGTCCCACGAACGGCCAAGAAGTGGGCACTCTTCGTAAGCCGATCAACAATAACCCAGATCATATCATTCCCACGAACAGTCCGCGGGAGTCTCACTATGAAGTCCATGGTGATATCATACCACTTCCACTCTGGAATCTCTAGCGGCTGAAGTCTGCCATGCGGCTTCTGATGCTCACTCTTAACTCTCAAACACGTCATACACGCCTCCACATACTTCCCTACATCCCTCTTCATCCCTGGCCACCAATAATGAACTCGCAGATCTCTGCACATCTTCGTGCTACCCGGATGGATCGACAATCGAGACTTATGGGAATCATCTAGAATCAGCTGTCTCAAACCACCTACTCTGGGGACCCATACTCGACCACGGAGAGTCATCAAACCTCTATCGTCTCTGCTCAATAACTCCAGCTGACCAGCTAATCTCTCTCTCTGCACATTCTCGCCTCTCAAACCCTCCTCCTGAGCTAACCGCAGACTATCAATCAAGGTCGACGTGACCTCTAATCGAGAAGCTCTGGATACAACCGTCTGCTCATAGGATCTCCTGCTCAAAGCGTCTGCCACCACGTTAGCCTTCCCCGGGTGGTACTGGATGTCACAATCATAATCCTTCAAGAGCTCCATACTACGTCTCTGTCTCATGTTCAGCTCCTTCTGACTGAACAAATATTGCAAACTCTTATGATCAGTGAACACAGTAAATCTCGTCCCATATAGATAATGCCGCCATATCTTCAAGGCAAAGACTATGGCGTCCAACTCTAGATCATGCACTGGCCGACTCAACTCATAACTCCGAAGCTGTCTCGAGGCATAAGCAATCACCTTACCTCTCTGCATCAACACACATCCCAACCCAGTGAAGGAAGCATCACAATACACAGCAAAATCCTCAGAACCCTCTGGCAATGCTAGAATCGGGGCCCTACACAACCGATTCTTCAACTCTAAAAAAGCACTCTCCTGCTCCTCAGCCCACACAAATGGCACTGACTGCCTAGTCAACATCGTCAACGGCACAGCGATTCGCGAAAAATTCTCTATAAACCGTCGATAATATCCAGCCAAACCCAAGAAACTACGAACCTCAGATACAGACGTGGGCTGACCCCAACTCATGATCGCCTCGACCTTTGCTGGATCCACTTTAACGCCCTCGCTCGTCACCACGTGCCCTAAGAACTGCACCTCTCGAAGCCAGAACTCGCACTTTGAAAACTTGGCGTATAGCCTCTCTCGCTGCAAAGTACTCAAGACCTCTCTCAGATGCTAGCCATGCTCCTCGCTGCTCCTCGAGTAGATCAGAATATCATCAATAAACACAATCACAAAACGATCGAGCATCGGCCTGCAGACCCTATTCATCAGGTCCATAAATGCTGCTGGGGCATTAGTCAGCCCGAACGGCATGACTAAGAACTCATAATGACCATATCTGGTCCTAAACGCAGTCTTAGGCACGTCCTCGTCTCTAACTCGCAGCTGATGATACCCTGAACGCAGATCAATCTTCGAGAAGAAACTCGCCCCCTGAAGCTGATCAAAGAGATCATCAATCCTCGGCAAGGGATAACGGTTCCTCACCGTTACCCTATTAAGCTCTCTATAATCAATACACATGCGCATCGTCCCGTCCTTCTTCTTCACGAATAATACTGGGGCTCCCCACGGCGAAGAACTGGGGCGAATAAACCCTCGATCTAGCAAATCTTGCAACTGCGTCATCATCTCGCGCATCTCGGTAGGAGCTAACCGATACGGCGTACGCGCAATAGGAACGGCCCCGGGAACTAGGTCGATCCTAAACTCAACCTGCCGGTCCGGCGGCAGACCAGGCAGCTCATCTGGGAACACATCGGGGAAATCTCTAACCACCGGCACATCACTGACCTCCCTCTTCTCTTTCCTCGAATCTACCACATAAGCTAAGTAAGTGGCACACCCCTTCGCCACATACCTCTGCGCCTGCGCCATCGATACAATACTCATCTCTCCCCTGCGCCTCTCGCCATACACGACTGCTGACTCTGACTCGGAGACGGGAATGCGGATCATCTTCTTAGAACAGAAGATATCTGCCTGACGCACTGTCAGCCAATCCATGCCAATAATGGCATCAAAACTACTAATCTCCATAGGCATCAAGTCTATGGAAAATCGATGGCCATCTATCTCTAATGCACAAT
>JAANYP010009381.1:0-13328 GCA_020465985.1 Centrapalus pauciflorus | reverse complement strand
ATAAAATTATTCCAAATGTGGTCGTAGGTGTTAAAAATTGTGTCCATATGCTCTTTTAAGTGAGGTAAACTTGTATTTTGCGTGACTATGGTCCATGCAATGACCACTTTATTTTTATTTGTGTGTGGCTGATTGCAACCATTTGGTCACACAATGAGTGTGTTTTTGTGGGCCTTGGTCACATAAAAGTATGCCGAATGTTGTAGAAGGTGTTAAAAAGTGTGACCATATGCTCTTTTTAGTTTGGTAAACTTGTATTTTGTGTGACTATTGTCCATGCAATGGCCACTTTATTTTTATTTGCGTGTGGCTGATTGCAACCATTTGGTCACACAACGAGTGTGTTGTTGTGGGCTTTGGTCACATAAAATAATGCCAAATTTGGCCGTAGGTGTTAAAAATTGTGACATATGCTCTTTTAGGTGAGGTAAACTTGTATTTTGTGTGACTATTGTCTATGCAATGGCCACTTTATTTTTATTTTTTTCTGGCTGATTGCAACCATTTGGTCACTCAACGAGTGTATTGTTCTGGGCTTTGGTCACCTAAAATTATGACAAATGTGGCCGTAGGTGTTATAAATTGTGACCATATGCACTTTAAGTGAGGTAAACTTTTAATTTGTGTGACTATTGTCCATGCGATGGCCATTTCATTTTTATGTGTGTGTGGCTGATTGCAACCATTTGGTCACACAACGAGTGTGTTGTTGTGGGCTTTGGTCACATAAAATTATGCCAAATGTGGCCGTAGGTGTTAAAAAGTGTGACAATTGTCCATGCAATGGCCACTTTATTTTTATGTGTGTGTGGCTGATTGCAACCATTTGGTCACACAACGAGTGTATTGTTGTGGGCTTTGGTCACCTAAAATTATGCCAAATGTGGCCGTAGGTGTTATAAATTGTGACCATATGCTCTTTTAAGTGAGGTAAACTTAAAATTTGTGTGACTGTTGTCCATGCAATGGCCACTTTTTTTTTATGTGTGTGTGGCTGACTGCAACCATTTGGTCACACAACAAGTGTATTGTTGTGGGCTTTGGTCACCTAAAATTATGCCAAATGTGGTCGTAGGTGTTATAAATTGTGACCATATGCTCTTTTAAGTGAGGTAAACTTGTAATTTGTGTGACTATTGTCCATGCAATGGCCACTTTTTTTTATGTGTGTGTGGCTGATTGCAACCATTTGGTCACACCAACGAGTGTATGTTCTGGGCTTGGTCACCTAAAAATTATGACAATGTGGCCGTAGGTGTTATAAATGTGAACCATATGCTCTTTTAAGTGGCAGGTAAACTTTAATTTGTGTGACTATTGTCCATGCGATGACCACTTTATTTTTATGTGTGTGTGGTTGATTGCAACCATTTGGTCACACAACGAGTGTGTTGTTGTGGGCTTTGGTCACATAAAATTATGCCAAATGTGGCCGTAGGTGCTAAAAATTGTGACCATATGCTCTTTTAAGTGAGGTAAACTTGTATTTTGTGTGACTATTGTCCAAGCAATAGCCACTTTATTTTTATTTGTGCGTGGCTGATTGCAACCATTTGGTCACACAACGAGTGTGTTGTTGTGGGCTTTGGTCACATAAAATTATGCCAAATTTGGTCAAAGGTGTTAAAAAGTGTGACCATATGCTTTTTTAAGTGAGGTGAACTTGTATTTTGCATGACTATGGTCCATGCAACGGCCACTTTATTTTTATTTGTGTGTGGCTGATTGCAACCATTTCGTCACACAACGAGTGTGTTGTTGTGGGCTTTGGTCACATAAAATTATTCCAAATGTGGTTGTAGGTGTTAAAAATTGTGTCCATATGCTCTTTTAAGTGAGGTAAACTTGTGTTTTGCGTGACTATGGTCCATGCAACCGCCGTAGGTGTTATAAATTGTGACTATGGTTGTGTGTGGCTGATTGCAACCATTTCGTCACTCAACGAGTGTGTTGTTGTGGGCTTTGGTCACCTAAAATTATGCCAAATGTGGCCGTAGGTGAAATAAATTGTGACCATATGCTCTTTTAAGTGAGGTAAACTTGTAATTTGTGTGACTATTGTCCATGCAATGGCCACTTTTTTTTATGTGTGTGTGGCTTATTGCAACCATTTGGTCACACAACAAGTGTATTGTTGTAGGCTTTGGTCACCTAAAATTATGCCAAATGTGGCCGTAGGTCTTATAAATTGTGACCATATGCTCTTTTAAGTGAGGTAAACTTGTAATTTGTGTGACTATTGTCCATGCGATGGGCACTTTATTTTTATGTGTGTGTGGCTGATTGCAACCATTTGGTCACACAACGAGTGTGTTGTTGTGGGCTTTGGTCACATAAAATTATGCCAAATGTGGCCGTAGGTGTTAAAAATTGTGACCATTTGCTCTTTTAAGTGAGGTAAACTTGTATTTTGTGTGACTATGGTCCATGCAATGACCACTTTATTTTTATTTGTGTGTGGCTGATTGCAACCATTTCGTCACACAACAAGTGTGTTGTTGTGGGCTTTGGTCACATAAAATTATTCCAAATGTGGTCGTAGGTGTTAAAAATTGTGTCCATATGCTCTTTTAAGTGAGGTAAACTTGTATTTTGCGTGACTATGGTCCATGCAATGACCACTTTATTTTTATTTGTGTGTGGCTGATTGCAACCATTTGGTCACACAAGGAGTGTGTTTTTGTGGGCTTTGGTAACATAAAAGTATGCCGAATGTTGTAGAAAGTGTTAAAAAGTGTGACCATATGCTCTTTTTAGTTTGGTAAACTTGTATTTTGTGTGACTATTGTCCATGCAATGGCCACTTTATTTTTATTTGCGTGTGGCTGATTGCAACCATTTGGTCACACAACGAGTGTGTTGTTGTGGGCTTTGGTCACATAAAATTATGCCAAATTTGGCCGTAGGTGTTAAAAATTGTGACATATGCTCTTTTAGGTGAGGTAAACTTGTATTTTGTGTGACTATTGTCTATGCAATGGCCACTTTATTTTTATTTTTTTGTGGCTGATTGCAACCATTTGGTCACTCAACGAGTGTATTGAATAGGGCTTTGGTCACCTAAAATTATGACAAATGTGGCCGTAGGTGTTATAAATTGTGACCATATGCTCTTTTAAGTGAGGTAAACTTTTAATTTGTGTGACTATTGTCCATGCGATGGCCACTTTATTTTTATGTGTGTGTGGCTGATTGCAACCATTTGGTCACACAACGAGTGTGTTGTTGTGGGCTTTGGTCACATAAAATTATGCCAAATGTGGCCGTAGGTGTTAAAAAGTGTGACAATTGTCCATGCAACGGCCACTTTATTTTTATGTGTGTGTGGCTGATTTCAACCATCTGGTCACACAACGAGTGTATTGTTGTGGGCTTTGGTCACCTAAAATTATGCCAAATGTGGCCGTAGGTGTTATAAATTGTGACCATATGCTCTTTTAAGTGAGGTAAACTTGTAATTTGTGTGACTATTGTCCATGCAATGGCCACTTTTTTTTTTATGTGTGTGTGGCTGATTGCAACCATTTGGACACACAACAAGTGTATTTTTGTAGGCTTTGGTCACCTAAAATTATGCCAAATGTGGCCGTAGGTGTTAAAAAGTGGGAACATATGATCTTTTAAATGAGGTAAACTTGTATTTTGTGTGACAATTGTCCATGCAATGCCCACTTTATTTTTATGTGTGTGTGGCTGATTGCAACCATTTGGTCACACAACGAGTGTATTGTTGTGGGCTTTGGTCACATAAAATTATGCCAAATGTGGCCGTAGGTGCTAAAAATTGTGACCATATGCTCTTTTAAGTGAGGTAAACTTGTATTTTGTGTGACTATTGTCCAAGCAATAGCCACTTTATTTTTATTTGTGCGTGGCTGATTGCAACCATTTGGTCACACAACGAGTGTGTTGTTGTGGGCTTTGGTCACATAAAATTATGCCAAATTTGGTCAAAGGTGTTAAAAAGTGTGACCATATGCTTTTTTAAGTGAGGTGAACTTGTATTTTGCATGACTATGGTCCATGCAACGGCCACTTTATTTTTATTTGTGTGTGGCTGATTGCAACCATTTCGTCACACAACGAGTGTGTTGTTGTGGGCTTTGGTCACATAAAATTATTCCAAATGTGGTTGTAGGTGTTAAAAATTGTGTCCATATGCTCTTTTAAGTGAGGTAAACTTGTGTTTTGCGTGACTATGGTCCATGCAACGGCCGTAGGTGTTATAAATTGTGACTATGGTTGTGCGTGGCTGATTGCAACCATTTCGTCACACAACGAGTGTGTTGTTGTGGGCTTTGGTCACCTAAAATTATGCCAAATGTGGCCGTAGGTGAAATAAATTGTGACCATATGCTCTTTTAAGTGAGGTAAACTTGTAATTTGTGTGACTATTGTCCATGCAATGGCCACTTTTTTTTATGTGTGTGTGGCTTATTGCAACCATTTGGTCACACAACAAGTGTATTGTTGTAGGCTTTGGTCACCTAAAATTATGCCAAATGTGGCCGTAGGTCTTATAAATTGTGACCATATGCTCTTTTAAGTGAGGTAAACTTGTAATTTGTGTGACTATTGTCCATGCGATGGGCACTTTATTTTAATGTGTGTGTGGCTGATTGCAACCATTTGGTCACACAACGAGTGTGTTGTTGTGGGCTTTGGTCACATAAAATTATGCCAAATGTGGCCGTAGGTGTTAAAAATTGTGACCATTTGCTCTTTTAAGTGAGGTAAACTTGTATTTTGTGTGACTATGGTCCATGCAATGACCACTTTATTTTTATTTGTGTGTGGCTGATTGCAACCATTTCGTCACACAACAAGTGTGTTGTTGTGGGCTTTGGTCACATAAAATTATTCCAAATGTGGTCGTAGGTGTTAAAAATTGTGTCCATATGCTCTTTTAAGTGAGGTAAACTTGTATTTTGCGTGACTATGGTCCATGCAATGACCACTTTATTTTTATTTGTGTGTGGCTGATTGCAACCATTTGGTCACACAAGGAGTGTGTTTTTGTGGGCTTTGGTCACATAAAAGTATGCCGAATGTTGTAGAAGGTGTTAAAAAGTGTGACCATATGCTCTTTTTAGTTTGGTAAACTTGTATTTTGTGTGACTATTGTCCATGCAATGGCCACTTTATTTTTATTTGCGTGTGGCTGATTGCAACCATTTGGTCACACAACGAGTGTGTTGTTGTGGGCTTTGGTCACATAAAATTATGCCAAATTTGGCCGTAGGTGTTAAAAATTGTGACATATGCTCTTTTAGGTGAGGTAAACTTGTATTTTGTGTGACTATTGTCTATGCAATGGCCACTTTATTTTTATTTTTTTGTGGCTGATTGCAACCATTTGGTCACTCAACGAGTGTATTGAATAGGGCTTTGGTCACCTAAAATTATGACAAATGTGGCCGTAGGTGTTATAAATTGTGACCATATGCTCTTTTAAGTGAGGTAAACTTTTAATTTGTGTGACTATTGTCCATGCAATGGCCACTTTATTTTTATGTGTGTGTGGCTGATTGCAACCATTTGGTCACACAACGAGTGTGTTGTTGTGGGCTTTGGTCACATAAATTATGTCAAATGTGGTCGTAGGTGTTAAAAAGTGTGACAATTGTCCATGCAATGACCACTTTATTTTCATGTGTGTGTGGCTGATTTCAACCATTTGGTCACACAACGAGTGTATTGTTGTGGGCTTTGGTCACCTAAAAATATGCCAAATGTGGCCGTAGGTGTTATAAATTGTAAACATATGCTCTTTTAAGTGAGGTAAACTTGTAATTTGTGTGACTATTGTCCATGCAATTGCCACTTTATTTTTATGTGTGTGTGTGGCTGATTGCAACCATTTGGACACACAACAAGTGTATTTTTGTAGGCTTTGGTCACCTAAAATTATGCCAAATGTGGCCTTAGGTGTTAAAAAGTGGGAACATATGATCTTTTAAATGAGGTAAACTTGTATTTTGTGTGACAATTGTCCATGCAATGCCCACTTTATTTTTATGTGTGTGTGGCTGATTGCAACCATTTGGTCACACAACGAGTGTATTGTTCTGGGCTTTGGTCACCTAAAATTATGACAAATGTGGCCGTAGGTGTTATAAATTGTGACCATATGCTCTTTTAAGTGAGGTAAACTTTTAATTTGTGTGACTATTGTCCATGCGATGACCACTTTATTTTTATGTGTGTGTGGCTGATTGCAACCATTTGGTCACACAACGAGTGTGTTGTTGTGGGCTTTGGTCACATAAAATTATGCCAAATGTGGCCGTAGGTGCTAAAAATTGTGACCATATGCTCTTTTAAGTGAGGTAAACTTGTATTTTGTGTGACTATTGTCCAAGCAATAGCCACTTTATTTTTATTTGTGCGTGGCTGATTGCAACCATTTGGTCACACAACGAGTGTGTTGTTGTGGGCTTTGGTCACATAAAATTATGCCAAATTTGGTCAAAGGTGTTAAAAAGTGTGACCATATGCTTTTTTAAGTGAGGTGAACTTGTATTTTGCATGACTATGGTCCATGCAACGGCCACTTTATTTTTATTTGTGTGTGGCTGATTGCAACCATTTCGTCACACAACGAGTGTGTTGTTGTGGGCTTTGGTCACATAAAATTATTCCAAATGTGGTTGTAGGTGTTAAAAATTGTGTCCATATGCTCTTTTAAGTGAGGTAAACTTGTGTTTTGCGTTACTATGGTCCATGCAACGGCCGTAGGTGTTATAAATTGTGACTATGGTTGTGCGTGGCTGATTGCAACCATATCGTCACACAACGAGTGTGTTGTTGTGGGCTTTGGTCACCTAAAATTATGCCAAATGTGGCCGTAGGTGAAATAAATTGTGACCATATGCTCTTTTAAGTGAGGTAAACTTGTAATTTGTGTGACTATTGTCCATGCAATGGCCACTATTTTTTTTATGTGTGTGTGGCTGATTGCAACCATTTGGTCACACAACAAGTGTATTGTTGTAGGCTTTGGTCACCTAAAATTATGCCAAATGTGGCCGTAGGTGTTATAAATTGTGACCATATGCTCTTTTAAGTGAGGTAAACTTGTAATTTGTGTGACTATTGTCCATGCAATGGCCACTTTTTTTTTATGTGTGTGTGGTTGATTGCAACCATTTGGTCACACAACGAGTGTGTTGTTGTGGGCTTTGGTCACATAAAATTATGCCAAATGTGGCTGTATGTGTTAAAAATTATGAGCATATGCTATTTTAAGTGAGGTAAACTTGTAATTTGTGTGACTATTGTCAATGCAATGGCCACTTTATTTTTATGTGTGTGTGGCTGATTGCAACCATTTGGTCACACAACGAGTGTATTGTTCTGGGCTTTGGTCACCTAAAAATATGCCAAATGTGGCCGTAGGTGTTATAAATTTTGACCATATGCTATTTTAAGTGAGGTAAACTTTTAATTTGTGTGACTATTGTCCATGTGATGGCCACTTTATTTTTATGTGTGTGTGGCTGATTGCAACCATTTGGTCACACAACGAGTGTGTTGTTGTGGGCTTTGGTCACATAAAATTATGCCAAATGTGGCCGTAGGTGTTAAAAATTGTGACCATTTGCTCTTTTAAGTGAGGTAAACTTGTATTTTGTGTGACTATGGTCCATGCAATGACCACTTTATTTTTATTTGTGTGTGGCTGATTGCAATCATTTCGTCACACAACGAGTGTATTGTTGTGGGCTTTGGTCACCTAAAATTATGCCAAATGTGGCCGTAGGTGTTATAAATTGTGACCATATGCTCTTTTAAGTGAGGTAAACTTGTATTTTGCGTGACTATGGTCCATGCAATGACCACTTTATTTTTATGTGTGTGTGGCTGATTGCAACCATTTGGTCACACAAGGAGTGTGTTGTTCTGGGCTTTGGTCACCTAAAATAATGACAAATGTGGCCGTAGGTGTTAAAAATTGTGACCATTTGCTCTTTTAAGTGAAGTAAACTTGTATTTTGTGTGACTATGGTCCATGCAATGACCACTTTATTTTTATTTGTGTGTGGCTGATTGCAACCATTTGGTCACACAACGAGTGTGTTGTTGTGGGCTTTGATCACATAAAATTATGTCAAATTTGGTCGTAGGTGTTAAAAAGTGTGACCATATGCTCTTTTAAGAGAGGTAAACTTGTATTTTGCGTGACTATGGTCGATGCAATGACTACTTTATTTTTATTTGTTTGTGACTGACTGCAACCATTTGGTCACACAACGAGTGTGTTGTTGTGGGCTTTAGTCACATATAATTATTCCAAATGTGGTCGTAGGTGTTAAAAATTGTGACCGGATGCTCTTTTAAGTGAGGTAAACTTGTATTTTGCGTGACTATGGTCCACGCAATGGCGACTTTATTTTTTATTTGCGTGTGGCTGATTGCAACCATTTGGTCACACAACGAGTGTGTTGTTGTGGGCTTTGGTCACATAAAATTATGCTAAATTTGGCTGTAGGTGTTAAAAATTGTGACCATATGCTCTTTTAGGTGAGGTAAACTTGTATTTTGTGTGACTATTGTCCATGCAATGGCCACTTTATTTTTATTTTTTTGTGGCTGATTGCAACCATTTGGTCACTCAACGAGTGTGTTGTTTTAGGTTTTGGTCACATAAAATTATGTCAAATGTGGCCGTAGGTGTTAAAAAGTGTGAACATATGATCTTTTAAGTGAGGTAAACTTGTATTTTGTGTGACAATTGTCCATGCAATGACCACTTTATTTTTATGTGTGTGTGGCTGATTGCAACCATTTGGTGTGAGGGTTGTGGGTCTGAGGTCTTGTTGTACGATGGAAATTGAGAGCAAAGTGGCGTAGGTGTTATAAATTGGTGACATCATGCCTTTTTAAAGTGAGTAAACTTTAATGTTGTGGTGAACAATTGTACCATAGCGATGACTAAACTTTATTTTTATTTGTGTGTGGTTGATTGCGACCATTTGGTCACACAACGAGTGTGTTGTTGTGGGCTTTGGTCACATAAAATTATGTCAAATTTGGTCGTAGGTGTTAAAAAGTGTGACCATATGCTCTTTTAAGAGAGGTAAACTTGTATTTTGCGTGACTATGGTCGATGCAATGACTACTTTATTTTTATTTGTGTGTGACTGACTGCAACCATTTGGTCACACAACGAGTGTGTTGTTGTGGGCTTTAGTCACATATAATTATTCCAAATGTGGTCGTAGGTGTTAAAAATTGTGACCGGATGCTCTTTTAAGTGAGGTAAACTTGTATTTTGCGTGACTATGGTCCACGCAATGGCGACTTTATTTTTTATTTGCGTGTGGCTGATTGCAACCATTTGGTCACACAACGAGTGTGTTGTTGTGGGCTTTGGTCACATAAAATTATGCTAAATTTGGTTGTAGGTGTTAAAAATTGTGACCATATGCTCTTTTAGGTGAGGTAAACTTGTATTTTGTGTGACTATTGTCCATGCAATGGCCACTTTATTTTTATTTTTTTGTGGCTGATTGCAACCATTTGGTCACTCAACGAGTGTGTTGTTTTAGGTTTTGGTCACATAAAATTATGTCAAATGTGGCCGTAGGTGTTAAAAAGTGTGAACATATGATCTTTTAAGTGAGGTAAACTTGTATTTTGTGTGACAATTGTCCATGCAATGACCACTTTATTTTTATGTGTGTGTGGCTAATTTCAACCATTTGGTCACACAACGAGTGTATTGTTCTGGGCTTTGGTTACATAAAATTATGCCAAATGTGGCCGTAGGTGTTATAAATTGTGACCATATGCTCTTTTAAGTGAGGTAAACTTTTAATTTGTGTGACAATTGTCCATGCGATGGCCACTTTATTTTTATGTGTGTGTGGCTGATTGCAACCATTTGGTCACACAACGAGTGTGTTGTTGTGGGCTTTGGTCACATAAAATTATGCCAAATGTGGCCGTAGGTGCTAAAAATTGTGACCATATGCTCTTTTAAGTGAGGTAAACATGTATTTTGTGTGACTATTGTCCAAGCAATAGCCACTTTATTTTTATTTGTGCGTGGCTGATTGCAACCATTTGGTCACACAACGAGTGTGTTGTTGTGGGCTTTGGTCACATAAAATTATGCCAAATTTGGTCGTAGGTGTTAAAAAGTGTGACCATATGCTCTTTTAAGTGAGGTAAACTTGTATTTTGCATGACTATGGTCCATGCAATGACCACTTTATTTTTATTTGTGTGTGGCTGATTGCAACCATTTGGTCACACAACGAGTGTATTGTTGTGGGCTTTGGTCACATAAAATTATGCCAAATGTGGGCGTAGGTGTTATAAACAGTGACCATATGCTCTTTTAAGTGAGGTAAACTTGTATTTTGCGTGACTATGGTCCATGCAATGACCACTTTATTTTTATTTGTGTGTGGCTGATTGAAACCATTTGGTCACACAAGGAGTGTGTTTTTGTGGGCCATGGTCACATAAAAGTATGCCGAATGTTGTAGAAGGTGTTAAAAAGTGTGACCATATGCTCTTTTTAGTTTGGTAAACTTGTATTTTGGTGACTATTGTCCATGCAATGGCCACTTTATTTTTATTTGCGTGTGGCTGATTGCAACCATTTGGTCACACAACGAGTGTGTTGTTGTGGGCTTTGGTCACATAAAATTATGCCAAATTTGGCCGTAGGTGTTAAAAATTGTGACCATATGCTCTTTTAGGTGAGGTAAACTTGTATTTTGCGTGACTATGGTCCATGCAATGGCCACTTTATTTTTTATTTGTGTGTGACTTATTGCAACCATTTGGTCACACAAGGAGTGTGTTTTTGTGGGCTTTGGTCACATAAAATTATGCCAAATGTTGTCGTAGGTGTTAAAAAGTGTGTCCATATGCTCTTTTTAGTATGGTAAACTTGTATTTTGTGTGACAATTGTCCATGTAATGACCACTTTATTCTTATTTTTGTGTGGCTGATTGCAACCATTTGGTCACACAACGAGTGTGTTGTTGTGGGTTTTGGTCACATAAAATTATGTCAAATGTGGTCGTAGGTGTTAAAAAGTGTGAACAAATGATCTTTTAAGTAAGGTAAACTTGTATCTTGTGTTACAATTGTGCATGCAATGACCACTTTATTTTTATGTGTCTGTGGTTGATTGCAACCGTTTGGTCACACAGCGAGTGTGTTGTTGTGGGCTTTGGTCACATAAAATTATGTCAAATGTGGCCGTAGGTGTTAAAAAGTGTGACAATTGTCCATGCAACGGCCACTTTATTTTTATGTGTGTGTGGCTGATTGCAACCATTTGGTCACACATCGAGTGTATTGTTGTGGGCTTTGGTCACCTAAAATTATGCCAAATGTGGCCGTAGGTGAAATAAATTGTGACCATATGCTCTTTTAATTGAGGTAAACTTGTAATTTGTGTGACTATTGTCCATGCAATGGCCACTTTTTTTTTATGTGTGTGTGGCTGATTGCAACCATTTGGTCACACAACAAGTGTATTGTTGTAGGCTTTGGTCACCTAAAATTATGCCAAATGTGGCCGTAGGTGTTATAAATTGTGACCATATGCTCTTTTAAGTGAGGCAAACTTGTAATTTGTGTGACTATTGTCCATGCAATGGCCACTTTTTTTTATGTGTGTGTGGTTGATTGCAACCATTTGGTCACACAACGAGTATGTTGTTGTGGGCTTTGGTCACATAAAATTATGCCAAATGTGGTTGTATGTGTTAAAAATTGTGACCATATGCTATTTTAAGTGAGGTAAACTTGTAATTTGTGTGACTATTGTCAATGCAATGGCCACTTTATTTTTATGTGTGTGTGGCTGATTGCAACCATTTGGTCACACAACGAGTGTATTGTTCTGGGCTTTGGTCACCTAAAATTATGCCAAATGTGGCCATAGGTGTTATAAATTGTGACCATATGCTCTTTTAAGTGAGGTAAACTTTTAATTTGTGTGACTATTGTCCATGCGATGGCCACTTTATTTTTTTGTGTGTGTGGCTGATTGCAACCATTTGGTCACACAACGAGTGTGTTGTTGTGGGCTTTGGTCACATAAAATTATGCCAAATGTGGCCGTAGGTGTTAAAAATTGTGACCATTTGCTCTTTTAAGTGAGGTAAACTTGTATTTTGTGTGACTATGGTCCATGCAATGACCACTATATTTTTATTTGTGTGTGGCTGATTGCAACCATTTCGTCACACAACGAGTGTGTTGTTGTGGGCTTTGGTCACATAAAATTATTCCAAATGTGGTCGTAGGTGTTAAAAATTGTGTCCATATGCTCTTTTAAGTGAGGTAAACTTGTATTTTGCGTGACTATGGTCCATGCAATGACCACTTTATTTTTATTTGTGTGGGGCTGATTGCAACCATTTGGTCACACAAGGAGTGTGTTTTTGTGGGCTTTGGTCACATAAAAGTATGCCGAATGTTGTAGAAGGTGTTAAAAAGTGTGACCATATGCTCTTTTTAGTTTGGTAAACTTGTATTTTGTGTGACTATTGTCCATGCAATGGTCACTTTATTTTTATTTGCGTGTGGCTGATTGCAACCATTTGGTCACACAACGAGTGTGTTGTTGTGGGCTTTGGTCACATAAAATTATGCCAAATTTGTTCGTAGGTGTTAAAAATTGTGACATATGCTCTTTTAAGTGAGGTAAACTTTTAATTTGTGTGACTATTGTCCATGCGATGGCCACTTTATTTTTTTGTGTGTGTGGCTGATTGCAACCATTTGGTCACACAACGAGTGTGTTGTTGTGGGCTTTGGTCACATAAAATTATGCCAAATGTGGCCGTAGGTGTTAAAAATTGTGACCATTTGCTCTTTTAAGTGAGGTAAACTTGTATTTTGTGTGACTATGGTCCATGACCACTATATTTTTATTTGTGTGTGGCTGATTGCAACCATTTCGTCACACAACGAGTGTGTTGTTGTGGGCTTTCGTCACATAAAATTATTCCAAATGTGGTCGTAGGTGTTAAAAATTGTGTCCATATGCTCTTTTAAGTGAGGTAAACTTGTATTTTGCGTGACTATGGTCCATGCAATGACCACTTTATTTTTATTTGTGTGGGGCTGATTGCAACCATTTGGTCACACAAGGAGTGTGTTTTTGTGGGCTTTGGTCACATAAAAGTATGCCGAATGTTGTAGAAGGTGTTAAAAAGTGTGACCATATGCTCTTTTTAGTTTGGTAAACTTGTATTTTGTGTGACTATTGTCCATGCAATGGCCACTTTATTTTTATTTGCGTGTGGCTGATTGCAACCATTTGGTCACACAACGAGTGTGTTGTTGTGGGTTT